>MU713286.1:8755-18852 GCA_026770625.1 Nicotiana glauca
ATCTGTTAATTTATTTAAGAGTTTTAATACTTATCCTGAGTTTGATTGGAGATATTTCAGAATCTGGTTTGAATTTCGGGTTATTTGATTTTGGATTTTATCTATTCTTTAATTAATTGGTTATTGTGTGCATGCAGTGATTGGAGAAGAAGAAATGGGGAGATCAGATGAGTGGGACTGGGTGTGATAGATACTACCCATTTTTATAAATGTGCCGGATAAGGTAAATGGGTTGAAATAATATCAATTTTTGTTCTAGTCAAAGATTGTCACGTGGCCTAATTAAAAACTGCCATGTAATTAAATGAATGACCCATCCCTATCGTTTGCTAAATATTTTATAAATACTCTTCGTCCATCTATCCGTTCAAAAAAAACACACTCCATCCATTCTACCTTTAGTCGCGGGGATATTTTTGTTAATAGAATTAATTTTGTGTATTTTTTTAGACGGATAGATGGATAGAGTGTATTTTTTTGGACGGATAAATGGACGGAGGGTATTTATAAACCATCTAGTAAACGATAGAGATATTTTTGGCCCTTTTCCGATACTAAAACATTAACTACGAATTACAAGCGATTAAATTGTGCTTTCTCAAAGTTCCTCCTATTATAGTTATCTCCTAATTAGAGGCCGGCTTGTCGAAAAATTAATAATCATATGTAATATCATGATATGTGACAATTGTAAAATTTAGAAGGCCGAATATATTCCAAAAATCTAGTGACGTTCGAAAAATGATCATTTAACGCCCCCCATAAATTTTTTTGGGCACGTGTCACTAGTCCCCTCCACCTCCCCACAAAAAGAAAAGACAAAAAATGGTAAGAGTGGGAAAAATACATGAGACTCAGGGTGTGTTTGGTACGAAGAAATTTCAATTTTCTGATATTTGATTGGTTTAAATGTTTGGTAAATATTTTTCTATGATTCATTTTACTCTAATTGGAGGAAAATATTTTCTATCGAGAGAAGGAAATTCAATCTTCCTCACTCCATTTCCCATCCCTACCAACCCCCACCAACCCACCCCTAACCCACCACCTCCACCCACTCTCGGCTCCTACCCCTACCCTTGTCCACCCCTGCCCCTACCGCACCCTTACCAACCCCACACCCTACCCATCACCCCCACAACTCACCGTTAATAGAAATATTATTAAAAGCACTTTCTTTTCATGTTGTGGATACAATACTTTTTTTTTCCTATTTTAACAAAATGAGTATTCTCTTTTCATGATTAAAATAAGTACTTATTTCTTTCACTTCAACAAAAAAGTACTTTCTTTTTCTCATGTAGAAAAAGTATCTCTTTTATTTCAACTAAATAAGTATTTTCTTTACGTGATGTAATTTTTTTCATTTCAACAAAATGAGTATGTTCTTTTCATGAGATAGAAAAAGTATTATCTTTCGTTTCAACAAAATATATTTTCTTTCATTTCAATAAAATGAGTATTTTCTTTTCATGATTGAGAAAAAGTATTTCTATCGTTTCAACAAAATTTAGTAAAAAATATTTTTTTCTTTCCACAAAATGAGTATTTTCTTTCGTTTCAATAAAATATACTATAACGTATTTTTGTTATTTCAACAAAATGAGTATTTTCTTTTTATGATGTAGAAAAAGTATTTTCTTTCTTTTCAACAAATGAGTACTTTTTTTATATTGTAGAAAGAGTATTTTTATTTTATTTCAACAAGAAAAAGAGAATTTTATTTTAGTCATGGAACTCAAATTTCAACGTTCTTATGTGAAAAAGTATATCAACATATAAGTTCCTTGGATTTATATAAAAATTGTAGAATAATAATTGAATTCGTAAAGGAAAATAGAGTTGTGGAAACATTGAGTAACTGTTGGGAGGGGGGAGGGGGGAGGGCACAAGAAATATGAAAATTGGGAGGAGTTGGGGCGGGGCGGCGCGAGAGAGAAGTAGCATAGAAAATTATTTTTCTAAAAAGATTTTCTACTCTCTAACCAAAGACTAGAAAATATTTTCTGAAAAAATTCTTTCATTAAACGTGGAAAAATAAGTGAAAACATCATTTATTTTCTAAAGAAATATTTTCCTTCGTGCCAAACACACCGTCAGATTAAAACACAGGAAGTTGCGCCAGTAAGATGCAATATCATATACTTAACTTCTCGTTAGGCCAAGCAAACACCTACTGTGATTTTTTTTCTTTCAGAAACACCTAGTACGATCATCTTTAGCCATGTTCCAATGAGTATAAAGTTATTATAGTTTATAGACATATATGCATGTAATTAATGTATGTGTGGTTGTTGCATTGCATATATATGAAGCGAACAGTTAGCTGGAATTGTACATGTTTAATTATCTTGGTGCTTAGCGTTCCAATGCACTTATAGTGGACATGATGAAGATCGAGAGAAACAAATTCATCTAATCTAAGTAGCTCTGCCAAATCCCAAGAAATGGCTTTGTCGCCAATTTTTGGCTCTCTTCATTATCTCTTACCTTTTCTCAAAGATTGTATTGAACTTACTCCGTATCATAAAAATCTCTTTTATATAAAGTAGTGAAGCTAAAAAACTCATTGCAGCATTCAAAGAACTACATATGATGAGCAAAAGTTAATTGCAGTTGTACTCATTAGTACCACTAACATTCTTTCACCAACCAAAGGAGCAATTGGTACTATTGTAAGCGAGAAAAAGAGCATGCATCAATATTATTGGAACTAGTATTTGGTAGTACTTTAATTTCTCGTCCGCTTTAATCGATTTTGTAGCTATTTTTACACATTAAGAAATTTATTATTTAACATTAATTAATACTTCCTTCCGTCTATAATAAGTGACCATTTTACTTTTAGCATGTTCATTAAGGAAATTCGAACTCCTAGAGAAAAAAATATATTTACTAAATTAACCTTAATTAATTGTTACAATGACACATTGAAATATGTAAATAAGGCAAACTTTGAAAAATAAAATTATTCCTGTTTGATTATATAAATGAACACTTATTTTGGACTAAAATATACATGTAAAACGGTCACTTATTGTGGACCGTAGGGAGTGATAAAATTGACTATATAAACCTTAATTGTTCATTGGAAATATAACAAATACTTCTAGGTTCTTTACTTTAAAGGTAACTTTTGGAAAAAAATAATTAATTTCTTTTTAATATTTGAAAAAAATTAAATATTATGGACCACAAAAAAATTAAAAAATTAATTAAATTGGACACAAAAAAATATTAAAAAATACATGAAAATAGTTAAAAAAGAAATTGAAGAGGTTACCGTGGAGACAACGGAGTTTAGAAGACCAAGAATAATGCTTGGCTTTAACAAGACACACGAGTTTGAGCCTCTCTTGTCAACGCCTTAATTTTGTACCCATTTCCCCCACCCCTTAATTCCCCACAATGCCACTAGTTTGTCCCGCCGTCGCTCTATTGTGTACTCTCTCTGCTTCATAATAAATGTTTCATAATAACTTATTAATTTACTTTTATTATATTTATTACTAAAATATTAAATTTTATATAAAAATATTTACTACGACTAAACTATTCCTAATTAAATATTTAATGTGAGAAATAAGAAATTTTTTTAGGGATATGTACATACAGGTTATTTTGTAAAAATAAATTGAATTCTTTCTTGATTATATAACCGGACACTTATTTTGAACAAAAATAAAAAAAATAAATTGATCACTTATTATGAATCGGAGAGAGTACCAACCAACCACCAGGCCACCACCCCTCAAAAATCCTATTTATATACGCTCTACGTTTCAATTTATGCGTTTTGTTTAAAATCCTTTTTAAAAAGAATGTCTTTATATTTTTAATTCAAACATTATCATTTTACTTTTGGTCACACTTTATTATTACAATAACATAATACGTGTAGGATCAACAAATTTAAAGGGTATTTTTGACATGTTATACACATCTTTAATTTAAGACTATAAAGTTCAAAAGTTTTCTAAAAATTCATCCAGTCAAATTAAATTCAATAATTAAAATGAAACGGAAAGGGTATGTATTTAAGCTGATACTCAGGGCCGGCCATAGGATAAAGCTGTTAAACCAGCTGCTTTGAGCCTCATAATTTTTGGGGCCCCAAATTTTCTTAATATGTTATACTCCCTTCGGTCCAAAATAAGTAATTTTTTATCAAAATATCATGGTATAGCCAGTTTTCACACTGGTCAATCAAAAATAGCCAGCGTTTACCAAGTCAATGAAAAATAGCCACTATTTTGCTGCAACAGGGACCGGTCCTGTATAATTTACAGGAGTTCTGGTGCATTTGTGTACGAACTCCATCATATTATGCTGGACCGGTATACTTTGCTAACTCCTGTAAAATTTGCGGGAGACTGGAGCACCAGTGCTCCAAACTCCAGTATATTATACTGGACAATTATACTTGCTGGAACTCCCGTAAATTTTACGGGAGTTCCAGCATAATTATGCTTGAACTCCCGTAAAATTTACGGGAGTTCAAGCATACTTATGCTGGAACTCCCGTAAAATTTGCGGGCGTATTTTCCGGATTTTGAACAGTGTTTTCGCTCAGATTTCTCTTTACATAAAAAATGGCTAAATTTCGATGACTTTTGAAACTTGGCTATTTTTCAACGACCAGTGGTAAATCTGGCTATTTTTAAATTTCTCACTAATTTTTTGGATGTTTTCACACAAATTAAGAAATCCACCTATTAACATTAATTAGCAATAGAATTAACCATATTAACTTTTACTATTTCACATAAACACTCCTAACACATATTTCAACACTATTTACTCCAAGGACAATGTAGGAAAAAAATAATTAATACATTTTTGAAATCTCGAAAAATTACTTATTTTGGACTACAAGAAAAAGGCCAAAAAATTACTTATTTTGGACCGGAGGGAGTATATTAGTAATTTATATTTAGAAGAATATTTAGTATTTTAAATGAGAAATTACAGATTTTCATTGTAAAAAATGTAAGACTACATTATTGATCATAAATTGAGATTTTTTTTTTATATATTGGGAATTATTTTCTAGACCATAAATTAAGAAAGAATTCGATTATTATTCGTAATTCAAAAAAACATTGAAACTTTAATACAATCCCACAACGTGCCGTTGATAAAATTTTAGCAATAATAAAAATCATAATTAGAAGGTATATCTCAAGAGAAATTAAATGAATTAGATAAAATTATTAATAACTTTGCATAAGAAAAGATATAAATATAAAATTTAAATAAAATTACATATGAATTTTTTTCTTTTTTATATAAAAAATAAAGTCTCTTATTGAAATTTTGTTTTAGGTCTCCATATTTATTCAACCGCCCGCTGATACTCATACCCATAGTTTTGAGCTGTTTTGTAGTATGAAAAATTTATTGTAACAACATGTGTGTGTGTGTGTGAATTATGTGATTAAGAAGTTGGAAGAACACAAAGGAAAACAAACATTTGGTGGTGGGGATTTGTGGACTTGGGTTTTGGCGGCCTAAGTGGGGCTGTATACACGTGGCAAGTTGGGTCAGGAAATGTTGGTCCACGTGGGATGTGCGGCCGTTAACGTTGGTTAGGGCACTCTCTTGTGTCCCTTCCAAGACTAACAATGGAGGTCTCGGTCATGCAACAATGTCTCTCTTCTGTCGTTTTCTGTATATTCATGTCCACAACCTCACGATCAATTCCCCTGCCTCTCAATGAAAATTAAATACATAGAACAAAATGATTGTCCAAAAATATTACGTATGTACGTTCAAAAAGATAATTAAATATGAGCGAGAAGATGTTGTAAACTTTGTGTTTCATTTAAAGTGTATATATATACCGAGACGGTCAAAACTATAGTATAACATATGATGTACGAGAACTCAATAATTTTTCAGACTTTATATGTGTACTTAAAAATTTAATAAATATCTATAGATATATCGCTGTAAAAATTAATAATCTTCGAATTTTGAACCTATCTCTATATATATAAAAGTAGAATCGTTGTACTACTCAAATCTTGATGTCACAAGATATATATCTATCAATATTCTAGCATCCTTTCTAAGGCATGAAAACTTGGGACACATATTTGTATATCGGTTTACATGCATGATGAGTGAGCATGATCACTCTAAAAAGGTTTCTTACTTTTTGGCCATTAACCTTTTAAATATAGGAGTAGAATAATATTTGGTAAGATTTTCAAGGTAAATGATGGTGGAACCAAGCGAGAAACCAGGAGCCATTAACCATGTAAAAGAATCACAAAACCGTAGTTTTAACTTCACACGAGGACAAGGCCAATGAATTACCTCGGTGGATACAACAAATTGGACAGGCTCTTGCTTTCTTGTATCTCTAGTTTTCTCAACTTTCTAGCTCATCGATCTCTTTCTTTAGGAGTATTTGATTTCCTTTATTAAATCTTGATTTACTTCTCCCTATAGTCCACTTTAACTGATTTTTTATTTTTTTTTTATAATTCATATATTTGATTTTGTCATATATCAAAAAGATATTAACTCTTTTTTTTTTCAAAATTATACTTGGAGCAAGGAGTCTAGGAATATTGTTTGCTATATTTTTAATGCACAAATTAAGATTAATATGATCAATTTTATTGTTAATTAATAATAAAAGATAAATTCCTTAACGTTTGTAAAAATAGCAAAAAAATTAATTAAAGTGGGCCGAAGGGAGTATTATTCAGTATATTTACATTTCTTTTATATAATTCAATGAACTTTAAAATCTATTCTCTTTTGACTCTATTTCTTCCTTGGTATATATATATAAATTCTTAGCTCAAGGTTCTGACTTTTGTTTCCTTTCCTTTAGTGGGAGGTTTTATGTCTTTGGGACCCAATTTTGATAGATATATGAAAGAGACATATTAGTAGCCACCCATATCTTTATTTTGCCATCTTACTCCTATCTCCCTTACATTTGCATGTTCTGCTATCAAATCCCTTTAATTTCTTCCAAAATCAGCATTTAATGCTCATTTGTCTTTGCTTAAAGTATTTATATTAGTACACAATCTTTATTCAGTTCCAGCCAACAGCAATTTTCATCTTCTTTGAATTAGTCCTTCAAATATTAAGAGCTGACGGGAAATTAAAGTTCATATATATTCCTTTCAAATGTCAATTACCAAAGTCACTTTCCTCATAATTTTCCTTCTATTTCATACGTGTAATGCTCGCTCACATGGTGTCCTGAACAAGGTTTGTTTTATTTCTCTCTATTTTCATAATCTTTTAACTTTCTTCTCTAAAGACATCTGCATTAATGTCGATAATAATAACAACTATACCTTAACCGCGAAGAAGTTAAGTTTAGACACATGAATTTTCACTGTCTATGTCCCTCCATGCAGAAATAATTTTTCTAGCTTTTCAAGGTAGGGAGTAAGGCTGTGTACAAATTACTCTCCCTAGAATCCACTTATGAGATTATATAGGATTTGTTGTCGTCGTTTGCTGTTACGTCCATCCATGCGTATCATTTTTATCTTGACATAGTTGAAACTAAAATTGTTACTCAGTTGTTTCTTTTCAATTTTCTAGCAGAATGAGGAGAAATCAAGTGTTGCTAAGGTTTTCAATACTCCAGCGGATGTAAAAGCAAAACCCTCAACAGCAGAGCCAAAAAGTAGTGTCATGGAAAATGAAAAAGATCAGCTGAAAGGCAGTATAAGTAGTAGTAAAAGTTATGGTGTTTCAGTTTCTTGGAGCGTTCATCACCAAAAAAGGGAAGATCCACCACCTGAGTTTAACTTGGATTATTTACCAGCAAGAACTCACCCTCCTGTTCACAATTAATTAAGTGGATGATCAACATTTTCTGAGTCTAACATATAAGTATGCATTTTGGAGGAAAGTTTTATCTGAAAACAAGATGAGTATTAACTTGATAGCCTTTTCAAGTTCTTGGGTTCTCTTTATACATTTTGATGGCTGATATATAATTATCCCCTTGACTTTTTATAACTATTCCATATTAATTAGAGTACAACTTTGCATGCAGACTATGTTCTATGTAATGTATATTCTCCTTATAATGCAAGATTCGAGCATGAGTGCAATTATCTCATATTCAACTATACTCCAAGAGCTCCTTCTTGATTTCTTTTATTTTGCTTTTGGAACCCTTAAATTAGTATAGGCTTTAAAAGTCTTATCTATGATTTTATATAAAGTCATTTCACATAGTTTACCCAGAAAACCCTAAGGAATTAATAGCAATAATGTTCATTATTTGATCATTTGCCCAGCCCTAGACATATTGATATCATTATACTTCCCATTACCTTTTATTCTATCTTTCCTTTTACTTTTGGGGTGTTCATAATGAATTTATTCATAAATTGCTAGCTAAACCACTTCTTTTTGTAACCTTAGAACTCTTCTAAGAAAGAAAAAAAAGAATGTGACGTATTCTTCAATTCTTAATATGTCAAATTGTTTAATAGCTACTGGAATGTCTATATAGTGTAATGCATGAATGACAGATATGGACGTAACAATTAATACAATTTATAGTAATGCACTTTCAGTTGAAATATTCTAACTGCTGATCCTACATAGATTCTGCTGACACATTTAATTCAGAAGTATACATAAAATACTTCCATATAAAAGGGCTTTTGAGGCCAATGCATTATGCATGTATGGTTTACATTGATCTTCTTAAACCTCTTTTAGTGAGCTTTTTAAATTAAAATCTACAATTGTGGGGGTTGGTCATGGATCCCTATCCGTGTATGGATCACCAAAAAAGAATATATGAAGGAAGATATAAACCTTAGCTTCAAAATGAAGTGAAGAATAATAAAGATTCATTCTTGTACAAACAAGACTAGCCAAGTAGTCTGTTATAGTTTGACTCCCTGAAGCAGTGTTGGAAAACGAAAGTACGATGGCTTTTTAATAGTGATCTGATCTTCTCAATTTCTTGTCTAACTTTGCCATGTTATTGAAACATCACAGTTAACATGCCTATTAGTATTATTACCATTGAATCTGATTCTATGGTCATATTAATGTAACCATTACTGAAACACCAATTCAGCCTCCAAGAAATTGCCTGAGGTTCAGCCATATATTACTATATATCACCCGTAATGAAGTGCATTAGCCATAACAAGCTGATCCCTATCTCCTTTCAAAATGTCTCTACCACCCGAGGTTGAGCCCATATACGCGTTCAGTCGAACCCAATAGCTTTTGCTCAAACAACCGCGTCTTAAAATTGATTAACTATGTACAAATATTATATTTAGAATCCAGTTATTATCACTTAAAAAGTCGTTCTAAAATCCAAAACCCATGAAGTTAAAATTCTGGCTCAGGCTCAACCACTATCACTTCCTGGATTGCTTTTGTTGCACCCATCAGGTTAAACTTGAAGTGAGAAAGAGCAGGTTTATACCATCTTACCAGTTTGGACAGATCAGTTGTTGGAATATAATCCTTAAAGTCGCAGTTTGGATCAATTTCTTCTGTGCGTCTAACTACTTAATTACATATTCGTTACAACACTTGTTTGCCACAATATGTTAAGGAAAATAATAAAGGGTCCATATAACTTGAATATGTAATCTCCAGAACATCCGTATGAAGAGAAACCTGTTGCGGTTTTTAGCGTACATTTGCAAATTCATGCATAAGAGTTAAGATATTTTTTTTATGAGTTGAAGGAATCACATAATTTCATGTCATGTCAAAATAGGTTGAGGTCATGAATCCATCGCTAGCTATGAATATGCAGAGATTTCCTGTGTTTAGCTCAAAAAATAAGTAAAGGATATTCCATCCATATGAGGAGTCGCTTTTTGAATACAGAGTACTGTTGAAAGAAATATCTTTTCCAGCATACACGAGCATATCCTTAGTAAACATTCTCGTATATTTGCATCGACATTACTTTTCGCGTGTTAATTCGATTAACAGCAGTCAGAATGCGATCTTAAACATGAATTGTTGAAGTGTTTTCTTATTGAATTTGCTCTATGCGGAATGGTGCAACATTTTCTACTGATATGTCCAGGCCAACGGTGCAGACACTTATTCAAGTTATATGGACC
>MU713286.1:19236-32285 GCA_026770625.1 Nicotiana glauca
AAAAAAAAAAAGTATAAGTGGGAATCAATCCCTCTACCATAGGCTAATTAAACAACCCAATATTCAACCAAGTGCACCATTCAATCTTTTTGGAATATAGGTGTCAACGGATAATATTAGACTAATTTTAAAAAATACGTACATAAAATACCTAGTTTGACGATGAGACCAAGGGTCCACGTGCCCCACGATTGGGGCTATAAATCCGCCCCTGCATGCCAGGCTAGTTCGTAACTCTGATTATCTTGAATTAAAAGACGGAGAACATGTTATGCGGGTTGGAGAAGCAGAGCGATCGATTGCTTATGCGCTTCTTCTGAATAAGAATTTTAACTTATACGAGGTGCTAACAGTTTAAATATAACTTTTTACATATCAATATGTATAATTTTACCTGTTTTGCTTGTATATTTTTTCCTTTACATAGTAAGAGTAAATTTTCCGTGTTTATCCTGGCTTTCTCTTTTCTCTTTAATGAATTGTTGTTCTAGCTGCTGAGATATACCAAGATAAAATAGCAGTCCGGTGCACTAAACTCCCACTATGCGCGGAGCCCGGAAAGGGCCGGAACACAAGGTCTATTGTACGCAGTCTTAACCAGTATCTCCGCTATGTTGAGATATCAAGATCCGTAAATGAAACTCGATCAGTTATCCGACGTCGTTCCATGAAAAGCATTCTTCATATGTTTAATTTAAAGGATATTTATATATACGTTAGACTGATATTGCTTGGAAAAAATACAAAGTAAATTGTAACATTTTAGGACAGAAAGTAAAGCCACAAGAACAACATAACTGATGCTAGATCCGAACCCATTTACAAGCTGAATTGTAACAACAGATGAGTGGTGCTTGCGAGAAATTCTACGTACGCCATTTTAAACCGTCAAGCACATTTAAAACCTTTAGGCACTTTCTTTCCACAAGAATTAAGAACCAAACTGATTGCAATGGAAATTTTGAGGTTAAGGACACCCAAAGCATTGACCTTAATGGCAGTGCATAAGCACAAAGCAGCTTCAACATCTGCTATCCCTTCCAAAAGAGCACAACATTGACTACTTGGTTTTGCCCCAATTACCTCATGAATCAGCCCTAGCCAATCTCCACACACACCAAATTTTAGTGTATCTTTGGGACACTTAGCTGGGGCTTTTGTAGGGGATGGAGTCACTGGCTTACTCTTTGGAGTTGGAGGGCATGGTACATTATGAGATGAAACACAAATGAAAAGCACTATTACATACAACAAAATAAAAACAGAAGATGCCTTAGAACCAATCATTTTTTGAGTAACTAGCTTAGCTTGTACAAATATTTTGAAAATATTTATGTGCCAACTTTAGGTTCACTTGGGAATTTATAAAAGTCAGCTTGTAGGATAGGCCATCCTAACTAGTGGTCAGTTCTGATTCTATGGATATTTTTATGAATTGAAGATAAGGAATGAATTGGAAGTGAATGAAATTCACAATATTAGGTTGTTTGGTCTTGTTGTTTGGTCTTTTTTGGCTAACCATAGCCATGTGAATGTAGGGTTACAACTAGTTCCCCTCCAACCCCAACCACCTTTCTTTGGAATTTTCTCTCAATTTGACTTGTTACTTTGTGGATGACAGTGAAATCATTTGTACTTCACATGATATAAATTTAGCCGCTAGATAGTGCTACAATTGTGTGTTCTCTAAAGTGATTCTGAAAGTACAAAAGGGCAGGAGTGAATTGTATGCCTACTCAAAATTGGTCGACTATATTTAGACTTAGTCGACTAATACGGCCTGTACAGAATTGTTAGTGCTTTTGATTTAAACAAGTGTAAATCATAACAAATAGTAAAGAAACAGAATATAATATGAGAGCAATAAAGTAAATGATACCAGAAATTTTTATATTGGTTCAGAATCAATGTGGTATCCTAATCCAGTCCTCTTGGGTTGCAGGAGTGTTGTCTTGTAGATCTCTTTGTAAATTGAATTGAGTACATCCTTTGTAATTTTCAGTGATCACCACCAATGTTGACAAGGTTGGTTTTCAGTCGCTCACCAACAACGAACAAAAGGTTGGTTTTCACTCGCTCACCAACTACGACACTTTGGTTTTCACTCGCTCGCCAAAGAAACGAACAATGACACAACCTCTCAGTATTTTTCCCTTTCTCTCTATCTTTTATGAAACTAGTAAACCTAAGAATACAATGCTTGACTAAGGTGTAGAAAGAGTAGGAAAGTTATCTGTGAAGGTGGTACTGTCTTCATTGTCGAAAACCTCCTTTTATAGAGTTCTTGAATTTATGATCGTTGTTTCGTATATACTTCTCTGAATATGTCTCCTTGAAATCTGGACAATCTCTTCATTGAATTCTTGATCCTTGATGCAGAACCTTGAATCTGGTTATCTTCGAACTTAGACCCTTCCTTTCTCTTGATTCATGATACCGGTTCTTCTATTATTTGCTCAGTCTTCTGAAATCATCTTCCTTAATAGCTGCATATTTTCAAACTAGATTTGTAACCTTTATGAATCAGCATTTTTGATTCCCTGGAACTCTTAATATAAAACTTTTGGACTTGGACGCCTTTGTGTGTACCGGAGGAATTTAATTAGATCTTCCATAAGTTAAGAAAATATTATCACTTTCCATAAGATTCAAACTTTACAAGATTTTTGGAGCTTTGACACATGCCACAAAATATTCTTTCCTTCTGACTTTAAAATATACTCTATATCTTCCTTGATCATTTTCCTTTTATAACTTAATACATCCTTTCAATGATACCTTCCAAATTTCCAATACGCAACCACGTTTCCTTACTAAAAAGGTATTAAAAAATATTCCTTGTATTGTGAAATACTTTTTCTTCTATGGTATCTCAAAACTTTAGTGCTCTATGATAGGGAAGTAGTACAAATATTCTACGCTAGATACTTATACCTATTTTGAGAATATTTTCACAAATCACTTTCCATTCTTGCTTTTATGATTCTATCTTGGCTGATACTCCTTAATTACTTTGATACATTTAGCAAGGTAAATCATCCAAATAAATTTCAATAATATCTTCCATAAAAGTAGTAAGCATTGTAGTTATTTCCTTCCTCAACTTTGTAGTAAATCAACAATCATTCTTTCATCTGCTTTCCATCATAAACATGTACCAATAAATTTATCACAAATAAATATTCTTTTAATTAAATCTTATGTTGGTTTGGTATCATCAAAATTAGTTTATAAAATCTTGGGGCTAACAATCTCCCCTTTTGTTAATGATGACAAACCATTGAGTACAAAACATGAAAATTTTAATCAAAGAAGATCAATTGAAGCACATTACAGAGATAAGGAAGAAAATCTGGTTACTTCCCTGAAGTTATCTCTCCAATGTATAGATGATGGAATAAGTAAAGGCTCCCCATCACTTTAAGCGTTCCTCAATTATGCTTCCCCTACCTTCATGCATCTTATCTTTAACATTTGCAAAGGAAAGTTTTGTACCATCTATTCTCTCCCCATTTTGTCATCATCAAAAGGGTGAATGAACATATAGGAGATATACAAAAAATTATTCACAGAGAAAGTATAAATGCATATTGTCAATTCAGACTACTTACTTCTAATCATCCAACGAGTTATACAAGGAATAATGTAATAATAATCACCTTTAAAAACTTATGGGGGAAGATAAATTTAACTAAGAAAATCATTCATAGTACACACGGATGCTCAGATACTTTGAGTAGACCAAATGATAATTTCAACAATATATTTGAAGAAAAACTTCAGACTAAAAATATTATAGGTTGAAAGTATTTTGAAATATTTTGACACGATTCTCACATATATTACCATATATTGAAAACACATGTGATAGGCATAATAGAGCGGAGAGAGTAACATGTCATTTCCACCATGAAAGGATACACGATTCTATCTCATTACCATACTAATTCCTTTCCTCAAAGTGAAAAAATATCTGAAAGCTGATATTCATCGTCCTCAAGGCATATTTTACATCATCTTTTGTCGCAAGACATCTTTTCATGACATGAGAATAATAAAAATCTCCATCCCATTTTTTTTTATTTCATTCCACTTTGTTGCTTGCAAGGTTTGCATATGAAAATATCCTACTAGATCGAAGTAATTAATTCTTGCATACAATAATCCATAACCAAAGATCCTTTGTGGCACTATAAAGAGATATTATGGTATCAGGTATACCATAATATATGTCCAAAAAATACAATAGAGAGTCGGTCATACCTTGGTACTTTATTCGATCATCGGACTTACTAATTTTCTCCTTGCTTCGCATTATTAGACAAGAGGGGTTGCTCTGATGGTAAGCAACCTCCACTTCCAACCAAGAGGTTGTGAGTTCGAGTCTCCCCAAGAGCAAGGTGGGAAGTTCTTGGAGGGAAGGATGCCGATGGTCTAGCCTCTCTACCCTAGGATAGGGGTAAGGTCTGCGTACACACTACCCTCCCCAGACCCCAGTAAGTGGGATTATACTGGGTTGTTGTTGTTGAAGATAAAGGTAAGTTGTCCATTATACTCATTTCCAATCCGATCATCTTCCAGAGGCTTAAAATTGCTTGACATCCTTTTGGTTAGTATTACCAAAAAATATGCTATTGTAAATGCATCTTTGGAAAGAATAATCGTCAGATGATAAACATGAATTTATTTCAAATGATAACTAGATTTGTTCCCAATAATGTGATTAAAAAAAACTTTCAATTCCAGAGAGAGGCTAGAGAATAGTGTTATGCAATGTTCAAATCATTTAAAAGATATTTCAACATCCATAAAAAATTAGTTTACAAACTTTGTAATATGCACATGAAAAATGATGTTTTAACATAACTCTCTAGGAGGAAACAAACCTTCTTGTTGTAAAACCTTGGGCTATAAGTTTATACAAAAGTATCCATGATTGCAACTCCTTTGCTTGTACTGGATTTCACAGCTTCGCTCACCAAATCTTGCATTGCTAGAATCCAACATTCATCGTTTAATGCTTCTTCATGACTGTCTAGTTCAACTAGTATAAATGAGTCACTAGTAGTTTATTGCAAGCTATCCACTGCAAGTTCTCCATCCTTATTCAAAATTTTCTTAGAAAAGTATAAGTGTAAAGAAAAGCACGCATGTTGAGATTTGTCTACAACTAACATTCTGAATTTCATAAAATCGTAATTAGTAATGAATAAGGAATATTTCAAGAGTCTTACCAAGACATCAACTTGAAATCTCAATGAATCGAGGAGAAAAGCATCTAACATGTCCCTTGTTTGTTGTATTTCTGTTGGGGGATCCTAACCCCGCCCTCGTCTCATGTAAGAAAACTAGATGCACCTTGAGGTGCTGCCGAGGAACTAAGGCACCTCCCAATATCTTTAACAAGATTATTTTTCCACAGCCAGAAGGCCCCAAAGGCAAGAATTTCACCCTTCCTATTTACCAGAGGAAATAAGATAACCAAAAAAATGATTTTTCTTCCTTCCTATAGCTCAGACAGAATTTCATTCAAGATAAGATTCAATGAAAGATATTAAAGCACTTATAAGCCAATGGTGATAATTTATGCAAAAATGATGTTTTCTTTTCAAGTCTGCTTTCAACTGAGGCGCCAAACCAAAAATGTGAAAGATCAGGCTTGTTGCAAAAAAATGTCAAACAAATACCATTAAAACTCAAACTGATGATCACTGTAAATTCATCATTTTCTTATTAAAAAGTATGACGTATTTAAAATTAAGGATAATCATCAATAGAAATAAGTATATGCGCCTTCCAAGGTTTTTAGTTGTAGGAATAGTCGAGCATCTCCACGTGCACAAGTTACCGAGGCATCAAGGTTATACAACCTTCTTAAATTTGAATGAAGTATTGAAACATTCATCAAGAGAATGGATATAAGAAGTAATTCTCTTCAAAAATTATCTTAAGCTTACAACTACATGAAATGAATACATGCATGTATGCTTGCTTATCCTAATGCTTATACAAATGTCATAGTTCATGCAAGATATGAATTCGTTCTTATTTAAAATCTCTAAGTCAAGGATAAGATTGACACCAAACATAATAGTAGTATGTTGTAACTAGTTGACTCAAGCAATATGTAGTTGTACATATCAAATTATAGTTAACAAAGAAATGCTACTGTAACGACCCGACCGGTTATTTTAGGAAATTAAGCTCCATTTAGCGGCTTAAGGTTTGGAACAACTTCAGAACATGAGTATCGACTTGCGTACCTGGTAGAATTCGGTTTCCGGATGGTTTAGAGTCAAATTGGAAGAAGGAATCTAGTTTTGGAAGTTAGAACGATGAAAAGTTGATAGGGATTGGACTTTTGACTAAACGACCCCGGAATGGGTAGTGGATGATCTCAACAGCTTTGTATGGTGATTTTGGACTTAGGCGCTCTTCCGGATTCAGATTTGGAGGTCCGTAGAGTGAATTGAGGCATTTTGGCGAAATTTGAAATTGGAAAATGAAGAAGTTTGACCCACAGTTGACTTTTGTAATATCAGGGTCGGAATACAATTCCGAGAGTTGGAGCAGCTCCATTATGTCATTTTGGACTTGTCTGCAAAATTTGGAGTCATTCCGAGTTGAATTGATGAGTTTCGGCATGAGATTTGATATTTGAAGATTTGGAAGTTCATAAGCTTGATTTTGGTTTGATTCGTCGTTTTGATGATTTTTTATGTGATTTGAAACTTCGAGCAAGTCCGTGATAGGTTATATGACTTGTATGTGTGATTAGACGGGGTCCCAGGAGCCTCGGGTGTATTTCGAATGGGTTGCGGATCCTTTTTCCTCCATTTTGGATTGTTGTAACTGCTGCTTCTGATATCCTTCTACGCGATCGCGATGGTTCTCCCGCGATCGCGATGCTTTGTTGAATACCACCTCAAAAACCTTCATCTCATTCGCATTAAGCCTTCCGCGATAGTGAATATCTATTTCTCTTTTCTTCGCGATCACATCTCTCATCTCGCGTTCGCATAGTGGAAATTGGGACTTGAGGGCAGTTGTCAGCTTTTCTCTTCACGTTCTCATGAGCTCCTACGCAATCGCATAAGCCACCATCTCATTTCCCTTCGCGTTCACATCCCTCTTCATGCGAACGCGATGTAGATTTCTGGGCCTTCTCGAATTCCCTCTATGCGATCGCGATCATTGTTCCGCGATCGCGATGAACATATCACTAGACAGCCAGATTTAAATCCCAATCTCGAGGGTTTCACCATTTTTATTACATTTTGACTTCTAGAGCTCGGTTCTTGGTGATTTTTGAAGGGATTTTCACCTGGGCGTCTTGGGTAAGTGCTTCTCACTCGATTTAGACCATTGCTTGAGATGTTATTTATAATGTGTGATTTAATTGAATAGATTTGGGCCATTTGGAGTCGAGTACTCGTGGCAAGAACGTGGTTGCTAGTTGATTTTAGCCGGTTCGAGATGAGTATCTTGCCTAACCTTGTGTGGGGGACTTCCTCTTAGGATTTGAGTCTTCTTTGTTGATTGTATTCCTTGTACGTGAGGTGACGAGTGCGTGCTCGGATTTATTTGTGGAAAATTACCCCTTTTAGGCTCTTAGATCCTTGTAATCACCGAATATGAAGTTGTTCTTGATACGATTGAGTTTCCTATTATTAGTTTCACCTCTACATGACTAACTTGGAATTTATTTGCCCTTTTTGGTTATTCTTGTTGCCTAATTGACTTTTACTTGTTTAACTGTAGACATTTACCCTTCTATAGTCACATTATCATTCCTAACTACTTGTCTTTATCTGGAAAGCATTATTTCAATCTCTCGTGTAATTAATTGGTCTTAATTGGAAAGAAGTTAGATATCCTATGTTTAGTTGATATTTTCTTAATTGTAATTATTTGATTCATGTCAACTTCCTTGTTGTTGAACTGAGTATTATAGAATCGTTGTTTCGCATTATTTCTCCCTTGTTGATTTGTTCTTATTGCGCTTAGTATTTCTCTATTATGGTTATTCTTTATGAGTTAGTTGTACCGTCTTTTGGTGAACGAAAATACCTGAGTTGATTCTCTTGCTTTGTTCCTGTATATATTGACAATTATTGTGTGGTACTTGAGACTATGGTACACGAGGTTTCTGTTGTGCGGTCGTTGATACTATGATGCACGAGGTTCCTGTCGTGCAGCTGTTGGTACTGTGATGCACGGGGTCTCTGCAGTGCGGTTGTTGTTGAAGGGTTGAACGAGGTATTTGCCGTGCTATTGTTGCTATTGATGTTTTGCACATGCGGCATAATAAGGCGGGATATGTTATATGCTTATATGTGGGTTGCGCATGTGGAGGAATAAGGTGAGAACATTGTGATGCACGTGTGGCGAAATAATGCGGTGCCTATTATATTATTATTTGTACGCATGGCGTAATAAGGTAGGCTATGTAAGGGGTTGATTGTAAAGAATTGAGACAGCCTGTGGAATCATTCCTATTTGTTTAATATTGTGATTGTGGGTTGTTTACCTGTATGAGCTTTACCGCTTGGAAGTTGTGAGGAAATATTCGTATGTGCGGTCCGTTCTCCTTTTCATGTTTACTAGTTAGTAGAATTCTTGTCAAAAACACTTGCACAAGCAAACACGTAGTTGGACACCCCATTAGAGGTGAATTTCTTCCGATTTTGCTAAGGGTGGAGATACGCCCTCGTTCATCCATTATATATGTAAGAGTGGTCCTAGTTAGCCAGATAGTTGTCAGCATGACCGTGAGATTGATGGGGCACAGGATGCCAAGTGTTAGATATCAGATGCTGGGTTTTTCGTGAGTTGTGGTTTGTTAGAGATTTTTGGTAGAATTGTGGGAAGAGTTGAATAAGACCTTATGTGAACATCATTGTAGGATATGAGTTATTGACTTGTTTTCCCCTTGCTGTGTTGTGACCTTAGGATTTGGATTGTAATTCTGCTGTCATTTCGTATCATCATTTATTATATTCTCGTTGTTATTTATTATCCTTTTTTTCCTTATTGTGAATTGTAGCATTTTTTAGTCATTGATGCAGACTTTACATATTTATATATCGGTCCCATTATTCCTATGATTATACTGTTTATTTGACCGTTAGGTGCCTTGACTGTTCCTCGTCACTACTCCACCGAAGTTAGTCTTGATACTTACTGGGCACCGCCGTGGTGTGCTCATGCTACTCTTCTGCACATTTTTGTTGTGCAGATATAGGTACTCCCATTCATTTCTGTCAGTCTTGGAAGGAGGCGTTTCTATAGAGACTTCGAGGTATATCTGCTACGTCCGCAGACCGAAGAGTCACTTTCTATCTTCTGTAATAAGTATAGTTCTTTCAGTATTTTTTCTTTGTATAGACATTCTTGAGTCAGAGCCTCTTATGTATCCCTTAGCTTATGATTTGTGAGATTCCAGGTTTTGGGAATTTTGTTAGCTTCGAGAGCTGTTATTGTATGTGCCAAACGGCACCCTAAATACTGTTTATTTTACCTGTTCAATTTAAATTATTCTTTCGCAATTATGGTTATCTTCCGCATTGTTAGGTTTACCTAGTCGTAGGGACTAGGTGTCGTCACGACATATTCACGGAGGGAGAACTGGGGTCGTGACAAGTTGGTATTAGAGCTCTAGGTTCATAGGAGTCACAAATCACAAGCCAGTTTATTAGAGTCTCGTGGATCGATATGGAGACGTCTGTACTTATCTGCGAGAGGCTATGCAACTGTTAGGAAAATTCCACTTCATTTTATTTCCCCGTCGTGCGAGATTTTGACCTTCACAATCCTAAATCTGTCTTTTACTCTCTCACAGATGGTGAGGAAATCTACTACCCGAGGCGATCAGGCACCCGCGCCCCTTGCTGCAGCCATCGGAGATCGGGGCCGGGGTAGAGGTCGAGGACGCGCACGTGGTGCAGTGAGAGCACCTGCGCGAGCTGCCGCCGATGTACCACCAGCAGATCCAGCCGGAGTCCAGGCACCTGACACGTCTACTGCTACTACCACTCCAGCCTTTCAAGAGACTTTGGCACAGTTCGTGAGTATGTACACCACTTTGGCTCAGGCAGGGTTGCTTCCCCTTGCTGCAACCACATCCCAGGCCGGAGGAAGAGCATAGACTCTCGCCGCCCGTGCCCCTGAGTAGTGGGCGCATGTTGAACAGGTCCCCGAGATTATTCTTGCACTGCTTGCAGCACCAGTTCAGCCCGAGGGCATGCCAACGGCTTCCGAGTAGGAGCAGATGAGACTACAGAGGTTCAAGAAGTATGATCCTCCGGTGTTCAGTGGACTAACATTAGAGGATGTCTTGGGGTTCCTTGATGAGTGGTACCACATTCTCCGTACTATGGGTATCTCGGGATCAATCAGGGTTTCTTTCACTACTTTCCAGCTTCGAGGGGCCGTCTACGATTGGCGGGGCACCTATGAGTTAGACAACCTAGACAAGGTAGCTTCACTGACTTGGACCCAGTTTTCAGATATGTTCCTAAGAGTGTTTGTTCCTCAGAGCCTCAGGGATGCATGGCACGTAGAGTTTGAGAATTTGCGCGAGGGTGTTATGACCGTCTCAGAGTATGCTATCCGTTATACCAGTTTGGCTAGACATGCCCCAGCCTTGGTTTCTACTGTTCGCGAGAAGGCTCGTCGATTCATTGAGGGGCTTATTCCTAGGATTAGATCCAGTATGGCTCGTGAGTTGGAGATGGATATTCCATATTAGAAGGTGGTGAATATTGCTAGTGGGATAGAGGGTATGCATGCTAGAGATGGAGAGGGCAGGCAGGGTCACAAGAGAGAGAGCAGACGAGATCCGGAGAGAGAGTTTGAGGAGGTGAGGAGGACTCGTAGACCGGGGAGATATACTGGTCATTATTTTGGAGGCAAGGTGCGTCATGGTAGAGGTTTTGCGGGTCAGCCAGTTAAGTTTACACTTCAGACTTTGCATGGTAACTCAGACATTCATGGGTCTCGGAGTACCCGTATCGCACAATTCCCACCGTCTTATCAGCAGAGAGGGTGCTTTGAGTGTGGAGATACTAGCCACATGGTGAGAGATTGTCCCAGACTTTGGATCGATGTGTCACAGCGAGGTATTCAGGCAGGTAGAGGGCGCCCAAGAAGGGGAGGCCCAGCTCGTTGATGTGTTTCATATAGTAGGCTTGAGGCCGATACGCCAGTTGAATGTCATTCAGATATGGATTCTGTTTGTTATAGGGGGCACTGATAACTGTGATTTTTACATGTTTTATATCCATTCTTGCCTAGGATTTGTGTGTAAATTGCCATAAATTAGTCCCAAAAGGCTTACAAGTTACACTTGATTGCAGGTTTGAGCGACAAGATGACAAATATCAAAGATCAGCTAAAAAAGGAGTGAAATCTGCCAAGTGTCAAAATACTAGTGAAGTGGGGAACAAGATCCCTGCGCGGTCCGCACTGATGAGCCACGCGGCCGCGCAGAAGAGTTCAGAGACTGCCTAAGTCCATGTTGACCTGCGCGGTCTGCACTGATTTACCACGCGGCCGCGCAGAAGAAGTTCAGAGAAGGTGTAATCTCCATGCTAACCTGCGCAGTTCGCGCCTAGAGGAATTCAGAGACTCAGTAATTCAATGCAAAAGCCTACGCAGCCGCACACAAAAACAGTGCGGTCCGCGTGAATAAAGTTCAGAGAGTGTGGAGTTTGTCAAGTTTTCCACGCGGCCGCGTACCATTTCTACGCTGTCCGCGCCTCTCATCCAATGCGGCCGCATGGCCTTTGTGCGCGGTCCGCGCCCCCAGTTTCAGAAGCAAGATATGAAGACAAAAGATCCCTACGCAGCTGCGCGGTATTTGTGCGCGGTTTGCGCCAAACCCGTAGAGGTATTTTTGTTCAGTTTTTCCTGTGCAGTATAAATAGAACATTTTACTATTTAGGTTAAGGATTGTATTAGATATAGCTGCTGCGCTCGTGAGACTCAAGTTTTAGCCTATTTTGGGCAATTTCATCTTGTTTTATCATAGATTCTTGTAGATTAACTTTGTAGTTAATTAATATGTTGATTTTATCTACTATTTCTTCAATTTATGTTCCTAGTATGTCTAGCTAAACCCATTAGCTAGGGTTGAGTAACTAATGGGGTGTGATTGTTTAATGCTTGAATGATGTTGGGTGTTTTCTATTTGGGTTAATTTTATGGTTTAATTAGGATTTGGTGATTGCAAACACTGAGTCTAGCTTAGTGGGTCTTGACTATTCTTGAAAAAGAGTGTCTATGACTTCAAAATTGACCCAACAAGGAATTGGGATGGACCCATGAGAATGGTAGTCCCAATTAACGGGTTAAACCTCGAGAGAGTAATTACCCAACTTGAACCCTAGGTTGCTTGAGCATATTGGCCTACCCAATTGGTCTTGAGAGAGTCAATTGGGAAAAATCATTCTCTCTACCGAGAGGTGTGAGAGTGAGTGCAATCGTGCAACGGTTATAGCATAAGCCCCATAATCATCATTCTTGTATTAGGAATCTCTACCCGTTAGTTGACCACCTAGGTAAATGCCACGACCCTAGTGCTTTTCTCTATCTTGCATACAACCTGGAATCAATATTTTAGCATAATTTAGATTTAATTAGTAGTTGTTCAATTATAAAAACCTAAAAATGGTAGAAGTACAATTTGGAGCCAAAACACATTTCTAGACCAAACAAATACTCAACTCCCTTTCTAGCTCCCTGTGGAAATTGACACCGATACCACTATTGGGTAAAAGTATTAGCGCCCACTCTTCCTAAGGTTGAGTCCGTTGCGATCACTTTTTGGCGCCGTTGCCGGGGACTTTTTACGGTGTTGACTATTTGCGTAGTTAATTTTGTGCTTTGCTTCTCTTTCCTTCTTTTTACTAACGTTATCTGTGTCGATCCATCAGGTACACATGGCTCTAAACGGAAATGTCCCTCTTGACAACGTGGTCACGGGGGAGGAGGTTGATGATGTTAAGCAAGATGAGCTCCAGGTACCACAAATACCACGGAGAGGTAGA
>MU713286.1:36302-57845 GCA_026770625.1 Nicotiana glauca
GATAACCAATTTAAGAAATTCATTGAGATGATGAAGAGTTTGACTATCAATGTGCCTTTGGTGGAGGCACTCGAGCATATGTCGTGGTATGCGAAATTCATGAAGGATTTGGTTACAAAGAAGAGATCAATGGAGTGTGAGACAATCAAGATGACCCATCAAGTGAGCGCAATTGTACACTCCATGGCTCCTAAACTTGAGGACCCCGGTGCATTCACTATCCCGTGCACTATTGGAAGCGTTGACTTTGCAAAAGCCCTTTGTGACTTGGGGACGAGTATCAACTTAATGCCATATTCGGTTTTCAAAACTTTGGGAATCGGGAAACCTTGCCCGACTTCAATGAGGCTCCAAATGGCGGATAGGTCAATGAAGAGGACTTTGGGTATCATCGACGATGTCCTTATTCGTGTTGATAAGTTCATCTTGTCGGCCGAGTTCGTGATACTAGATTGTGAGGTGGACATTCAAGTCCCAATCATCCTTGGAAGACCTTTCTTAGCAACAGGGAAGGCTTTGGTTGATGTCGAGGCGGGAGAGTTGACCTTCCGAGTTGGTGATGAAAAGGTGGTGTTACATGTGTGCAAGTCTATGAGGAAATCAAATAGTACCGAGGTTTGCTCGTTTGTTGACATTGTCACGGCGGTGATAGTGGATGACACGAGCGCAATGATCAATGTTGAAGACCCACTTGAAGCGGTGCTTTTGAACATGAAGGCTAATGATGATGCCGAGAGAATTGAATGTGTAAATGCTTTGCATGGTATGGGCTCATACTCTTATGAGCCTAGGAAGTTATCATTGGACCTTGAGAATCGTAAAACTCCCCCAACAAAGCCATCTATTGAGGAGCCACCGGTGTTGGAGTTGAAACCACTTCCTCCTCACCTCAGGTATGAATACTTGGGTCCTAATTTCACTTTTCGTGTTATTCTTTCGTCTTGCTTAACTAACTTGCAGGTTGACGCCACTTTGGCGGTGCTCCAAAAGCACAAGCGGGCGATTGGATGGACGTTGGCGGATATTCAGGGTATAAGCCCCGCTTTTTGCATGCATAAGATCATTTTGGAGGAAGATGCAAGGCCGTCTCTTGAACACCAAAGAAGACTAAATGAAGTTATGCAAGAGGTAGTCAAGAAAGAGGTTATCAAGTGGTTGGATGCCAGTGTAGTCTACCCAATATCGGATAGTTCATGGACCTCCCCTGTTCAATGTGTGCCAAAGAAGGGGGGTATGAAGGTCATCACAAATGCCAACAATGAATTGATTCCTACCCGTACGGTCACGGGTTGGAGGGTGTGCATGGATTATAGAAAGCTCAACAAAGGTCACTAGAAAAGATCATTTCCCTCTACCATTCTTGGACCAAATGCTTGATCGTTTAGTGGGCCGGTCTTATTATTGCTTCCTTAATGGCTACTCGGGGTACAATCAAATTCTCATTACCCCAGAGGATCAGGAAAAGACAACCTTTACATGTCTGTATGGCACATTCGCTTTCTCAAGAATGCTATTTGGACTTTGTAATGCTCCGGCAACCTTCCAAAGATGTATGATGGCAATCTTCACCGACATGGTGGAGGATATTCTAGAGGTCTTCATGGATGATTTTAGTATGGTGGGGGACTCATTTGAAGAATGCCTAGTGACCTTGGACAAGGTGTTGAAAAGATGTGAGGAAACCAATCTTGTACTGAATTGGGAGAAATGTCACTTCATGGTGCAAGAGGGAATTGTCTTGGGGCACAAAATCTCAAAGCATGGTATTGAAGTCGATAAGGTGAAAATAGAGGTTATCTCAAGGCTCCCTCCCCCTACTTCTGTCAATGGGGTGAGGAGTTTTTTGGGCCACGCCGGGTTTTACCGGCGATTCATTAAAGATTTTTCAAGAGTTGTGAACCCGCTTTGTAAACTGTTGGAAAAAGATGTGAAGTTCGTCTTTAATGAGAGGTGTATGGACTCCTTTGAATTGTTTAAACATAAATTGACTACAACGCCCATCATCACCGCACCCAACTGAGAATTGCCTTTTGAGCTTATGTGTGATGTGAGTGATGTAGCGGTTGGTGCAGTGCTTGGCCAAAGAATCAACAAAATGTTTCATCTGGTGTAATGCGCAAGCAAGATGATGAATGAGGCTCAAAAGAACTATACATTCACCGAGAAGGAGTTGCTAGCTATTGCGTTCGACATGGAAAAGTTTCGACCATACCTTATGGGGGCCAAAGTGATTATCCATACCGATCATTCCGCCCTTAGGTATTTGATGACAAAGAAAGACTTGAAGGCAAGGTTGCTGAGATGGGTAATACTCTAGCAAGAATTTGATCTAGAGATTGTGGATAGAAAAGGAAGTAAAAATCAAGTCGCGGATCATTTGTCCCGGCTAGAGGAAGAAGGGAGATCGAGTAATGGTGTTGAGATAAATGATGCTTTCCCGGATGAACAAATCCTTGCGATGTCTATGAATGATATGCCATGGTTTGCCGATGTGGCCAATTATCTTGTGATCGGTATAATCCCGTATGAGCTCTCTTCTAACCAATGGAAGAAGCTCAAGCGGGATAGTTTGGATTACTATTGGGATGAGCCCTACTTGTTTAAAATTTGCACCGATGGTGTGACTCGCCGATGTGTCCCGGAAGAAGAACAATTGAACATATTGGAGGCTTGCCACTCTTCTCCTTATGGTGGTCATCATGGGGGAGTGAGGACGGCATCAAAGGTTTTAAGTTGTGGCTTCTATTGGCCGACTTTGTTTCAAGATGCAAGCGATGTGGTGAAAAAATGTGATGCATTCCAAAGAGCTGGCGGGATTTCTAAGAGGGATGAGATGCCTCTCAACACCATTTGAGAGGTAGATATTTTTTATGTGTGGGGCATTGATTTCATGGGCCCGTTTGTAAGCTCTTGTGGGACACGTATATTCTCGTGGCGGTGGATTATGTCTCAAAGTGGGTTGAAGCCATGGCTCTTCCCAACAATTAAGCCCGGAGTGTCGTGGCATTTTTGAAAAAGAACATCTTCACTAGGATTGGAACCCCTCATGCTATCATTAGTGATGGGGGGTCCCATTTTTGAAACAAGCCTCGTGCTATCATTAGTGATGGGGGGTCCCATTTTTGCAACAAGGCCTTTGACTCTTTGCTCGCCAAATATAGAGTTAACCACAAGGTGACTACCCCCTACCATCCTCAAGCAAGCGGCCAAGTGGAGGTTTCAAACCAGGAAATTAAGAGTATTTTGTCCAAAATAGTGAATGCAAATAGGACCGATTGGTCAAAGAAGTTGGATGACGCTCTTTGGTCTTATCGGACGGCTTATAAGACTCCGATTGGTATGTCTCCATATAGATTGGTGTTTGGTAAAGCTTGTCATCTCCTGGTGGAACTAGAACATAAGGTTATGTGGGCATTGAAAAAATTAAACTTGGAATGGGATGTTGCGGCCAACCTCCGAGTGGAGCAATTGAATGAACTTGATGAGTTTAGATTCCATGCTTACTCCAGCTCATCCTTGTATAAGGACAAGATGAAGTACCTCCATGATAATTATGCTCGGGGTAAAGAATTCAAGGTGGGCGACATGGTTCTTCTTTTCAATTCTCGGCTACGGTTATTTCCGGGGAAGCTCAAATCCAAGTGGAGTGGACCCTTTGAAGTGGTCTTTGTAACTCCCTTCGGTGCTCTTGATCTTAAAAACAAGAATGGTAAAGTGCTCAGGCTAAATGGGCATCGTGTCAAGCACTATTTGGGGAAGATTGATGATATCCACGTGGTGGCACTTATTCACTTGAAGTGATATGATGGTAACATGCGTCGTGCCGCGACGTTAAATCAGGCGCTTCTTGGGAGGCAGCGCATGTCTTTTTCTTGCTTTTTATTTTTCTGTTGTAGATTAGGATTTTGAACTCATGGTTTGTGAGATGTTGCAGGGATAATGTTGAACCAGTGCAGGACAAAAGTAGAAAGTTTTCAGGTCTCTAAAGTTTGCCTACGCGGCCACGCACCAAAATAGTGTGGTCCGCGTAGGATGGTAAAATGGGAGCTGGGTCTCTGAAGTCAGCTGCGCGGTCCGCGTGACATTTTTGTGCGGTCCGCGCAGGAAAATCCCAAAATACATGCTCTCTAAAGTTTCCCACGCAGCCGCGTGACAAAACAGCGCAGTCCGCGTGAGCTGATCAGCCAATTGAAAAAGCTGGAAATCCAGCGCGGTCCGCGGCCATTTCTACACGGCCGCGCTGGTGGTTAAGTGATGGGTCCCACAGTGTTTTCTATAAATAGAGGCCTTGGTTCTCATTTTAACCTTTTCGCAAAATTTACACCTGAGCTCTGATTTTCACTGTTCTTCAACACTACTTGCTCACAAAGTTAAAATTCATTCATCCCTGGTAACAATTCTTGCTTATTTCATTCATAGTATAATTTTTGTTTATTTTAATCTTCCCACTAGTATAACTTCTTATTTCTTCTCTTTCTTCTTAGTTTTAATTGTTAGATTAGATTTCCTGTGTTTAGTTTGAGCAAAGGGCATGAATTCGTGTTAAATAATTGAGTAGGAACACTTAGGACCCAAAATGTGAACAAAAATTGGACTTAATTGCAAAATCCCATACTCAGTTAAATTTTAGCCCTACACGGCCGTGCACCTTTTATGCGCGATCCGTGCTTCTTCTGCTGTGTGTGCTAAGTTCTGACCTGCGCAGTCCGTGTAGAATTATTGTGCTGTCCACGTTAGCCCAACGCGGCCGCGGTCCAAAATAGTGCAGACCGCGTCAATAAAGTTCAGAGAAGGTTACTTTTGGGTGATTGATATGCGCGGTCCGCGACCCACTTTTGTGCGGTCCGCGCTGGGCCGACGCGGCCGCGGTCCAAATCAGTGCGGACCGCGTCGGTAAGTTCAGAGAAGGGTGTGATTGGAAACTCTCAAGCGTGGTCCGCGCTCCAATTTTACGCGGTCCGCGCTCCCTCAGCACGACCGCGTGACTCTTTTGAGCGGTCCGCGCCCCTCTACCTGTGTCACTGTGTCTACAATTCTTGAACTCAACTGTATTGTCTAATTCACCTCATGTGCTTCTATTAACAATGTTAGACATGTATTCCTTGCAGATAATGGTTCAAAAGCGTGGGGGCAAAGAAAAACAACCGGGGAGAGGTGGTTCCTCCCTAGGGGGCAAAGGAAAGCGGGTGGTCAAACTCACTCCCCGCAGCTGATAGAGCGGCCTCACACTCTACGGGGGAGTGAGTATGCACCATCCCGGGATATCACTTCAGAGTCTGCCCCCACCCACATGTCCACATCATTTTAGCTCCATGATTCCCCTTCTCCTGATCATGGTGATGTAGCCACCTCCAAGAAACCAGTGAATGTAGTTTTGGACTCTTCTGATGAGTCCGTAGCTAAAAGTGTAGAAGAATACTCCACCTCCCCCATATATTCATTATCTGGGGAGAGCGGAGGATATGGTGAGGGCGGAGGATATGGTGAGGGGGGGTGAGCCCCAAGTTGGAGGTGTTGACAGAACAAGGAAGCCGGAAGCATGGGCTGATAGATTTGTGAGTGAAATAGCCTTCCACAAATTTCGGGAGTGGTGGCCCAAAAGGAAATTGATTCCGGAGAGGCAGTTTATTGATGCTGATCTTGTCCCTCTAAACCCACATGTGCAAGCACAATTCCGAGCTAGAGAGGGTTGGGGCTTGTTTAATGAGCGTTGTGAAATGGCCAATGAGAATATGGTAAAAGAGTTCTACAGCAATGTTCATCATGTAGTAAATGACTCAAAGGCAAAAAAAGTGCGGGATATAGTAGTGTTGTTTGATGGAAAGTCATTGAATGATTTTTTGGGTTTCAACGAAGAGGCCGAAACCCAATACTTGGAAAAGATGGAAATGAAAGAAGAGGTTTGTCCTTGGTTGGCCCATCACTTGGCAACTCAAGGTACTATCCCAACTTGGTTGAAAGTAGGGGAGAAGATTCCGAGGAACACCCTAAACTTTGAAGCAATAGGTTGTCTCACTTTTGTGTGTAGTAGACTTGACCCCTCCACCCACGATCACTCCATTCCCATTCCCCGTGCTGTTCTAGTGGCATCTATCATGGCGGGGTTTCCTCTAAATGTCGAAAACATTATGTCGAGGGTGATTTCTACAGTTGGGCAGGAGACCAACACGAACTATCCTTTCCCGAACACACTCTCCCTGTACTTCAGATAATTGAAAGTGAAGAAAAAGAGGTATGATGTCAAGGTACCTCCAGTGGCTCCTTACCCCTGGTAGAGTCAGTTGGGTCCGGACAACCCAAAAAGGGGCAAGAAGAATCAGGCATCCACTTCCACCGCACCTGGCCAGTCTGAGGAGCCAACGGTTATTGAGCTTTCCACTAAGCCTTCCAACATCCCTACTACCGGTGAGACTTTGTCCCCGGGTCCTTCTTCTGCTGCCGGTACATCTACTTCAGCAGACCCGGTTGTTCCTTCATCGAAGACTCACCGGTTCACTGCCAATCAGCTCAGTCAGTCCCTAGCCAGTTTGAACAACTGGATGTCAGCTGCGACATCCAAGTTGTCCACTTTGACCACTGCAGTTCAGACACCGTCAGCTCCTGCTACCGTTGAGATTCCTCCATCTAAAGAGGAAGCACTGAAGAAGATCCTAGCCAACCAAGAAAAGATTATGGCGATGCAGGATGCCTTGACTAAGGCGGTTAGGGAACATAGCAAGGCTTTGGGTAAACTGGATCGGGAGTACAAGAAGTTGAGGAAGCAGAAGGCTTCCAAGGAGTCAGTGATGAAATTGAGAGTGGATGTGGATAAGCTCATGGCGGATCAGCTGGCAATTGATCTATTATTTGTGGATCCAGCTGTAGAGCCAGCAACAGTTTAGCCACAGGAGGAGGAGCAGAGGCCAAGGAAGAAGAGGAAACTCCCTAGCACTGAGAGAGTTGTGATAGAGGTGGCTCCGGTTCAGGAGGGTCCCTCCACTGCTCCACCAGCTAGTCAGCCAGTTCTTGATCCGGCATTTGTCCCAACAAAGCAGCAGCATCAGGCCGGGGACCAGTCTGAGGTTCCCGCCAGTACAGAGGACTTGGAGGCCACTGATCAGCACAGGGCGACAGATGAGGCTTGAGGGTCCATTCTATATCCTTTCTTGTATTTTGGTGCTTATTTTGATAGTTAGCATTGAGGGCAATGCTAGCTTTTTTATTCGTGGGGGTGTGGCCCTACCATTTTGATTGACATTCTGGATTACTGTATATATTCTTTTACTGTTAGCACATTCGTAGTTGATAGATAGTTTGTACATAATTTTTCATTCTAGATGCTTTTCAACCTTATGTATATATTCATTACCCCTAGTTGTATATTCTACTCCCCTTTTTACATATTCATTCGGTTTTTCATTTTGGTTTTCTATTTTTGTTAAATTTTTTTATTTTAGTTGCAAAGTTAGGCTCGAAGCCTTTTTGTTCTGTTTTAGCGTTTGCAATAAGCCCTTGGTTTTCTTAATGCCACGGTTCTTTCCAAGGGTAGAGTGTTGTGCGAATCGGGTGGCCCTTCCCAATGATAGATGGTGTGACAACCTTCTTAAGGGTTTGAGTCCGTTTTTGATTTTTCATTTTGATTTTCAAGTTTTATAGTAAAGTACCTCAGGCAAAGCTTCACTTGGGCCTAGCACATTTGCCTTTGATCCCATGGTCAAAGATATGATGTTGTGTTTAGGATGGTGAAAGTCGTGGCCTTGAGACTCTTGTGTTGACCATACAATCATCATGTGGTCATTTTGGGCCATTGTACGCTTGAATCGTAACTAAGGTTGTTGTGGGCCCTCGACTCGATGTCTTTAGCAATCCTTGAGTGTGTGGGGTAAGAATTCCAATTGTGAGCCCAAGTACCGTGCCGATGGTCTAGAACTTGCCCTGAGTGTTTGTTGAGGCAAAATCATAGGTGGAACTTGACTTGAGAAGTGATTATAGTCTCTCCTTGATCCAAAATGCCAAATTCGAACAATTTCCATGACCTACAAATGAAATGATCCCTAGTTCACCCCTTTTGAGCCTTAGACCTTCTTCTTTCATGAACCAAAGCTACAAGCCTATATCCGTTCTCAATGAGATCCTCTCTTGACACCCAAATCTTCCCTTGAGTAATGGCAAATGTCTAAGTTTGGGGGGGGGGGGAGACAAGAAAGGAAACAATGTGGTAAAAAGGTACCAAAGCAAAAGAAAAGGAAGGCAATGAAAAAGAGAAAAAGACAAAAAGAAAGACAAAAAGAGAATAAGAATCAAAAAGGGAATCCAAGGACAACAAAAAAGTGAAAAAGGTGTGGAAAAAGTAGACAAAAAGAGAAAAGGCTTTGAATTGCAAAAGAAAGAGTGACAAGGTGTCTCTCTAACCCCTTGAAAGAAGTGAAATACTCAAATGAGTCGATAAAGTGTGCCAAAATGAATCAAAAGAAGTGCTTAAGGGAATTGAACCCAATTGAACAAAAACATGTCCCACCTTTACCCAAATTCCTTCATAATGACTCCTCAAAAGCCCTATATGATCTTGAGTTGAGCGAAACCTACATTAGTGGATACTTACATAAGGGGCAAGCATATGGTACTTAGATCCGGACTTATAGCCTTTTCTTTCAGAGAGATAAGAGAAATCCATCCACCTCGGTTTGTGTGTCAATACTCTAAAAGGTGAGGTTCACTTAGGGAGAGTTGAGGATTTGTGAGTTTGGGTTCCACAATGACCAAAGTAATTGAGAAAATCTCTTTGATGAATATGTGTCAACTCTTGATGCTCATGTGTCACACTTGATCCACAAGTTTTCAAGGTTAAATATGTTAATGATGCATTCGCATTGAGGGAAATTGTTAGTCCCAACTGAGGCTTGTTGAGGTTACTTTAGGATAAACAGGAATTACGTGGGTGTTTTCCTTTGAGGGGTAGGTCTTATTTTATTTGCTTGAGGACAAGCAAAGGTTTAAGTTTGGGGGGAGTGGATAACTGTGCTTTTTACATGTTTTATACCCATTCTTGCCTAGGCTTTGTGCGTGAATTGTCATAAATTAGTCCCAAAAGGCTTACAAGTTGCGCTTGATTGCAGGTTTGAGCGACAAGATGACAAATGTCAAAGATCGGCTTAAAAAGGAGTGAAATCTGCCAAGTATCAAAAGACTAGTGAAGTGGGGAACAAGATCCCTGCGCGGTCCTCACTGATGTGCCACGCGGCCACACAGAAGAGTTCAGAGACTACCTAAGTCCATCTTGACCTGCGCGGTCCGCACTGATTTACCACGTGGCCGCGCAGAAGAAGTTCAGAGAAGGTGTAATCTCCATGCTAACCTGCGCGGTCCGCGCCTAGAGGAATTCAGAGACTCAGTAATTCAATGCAAAAGCCCACGCGGCCGCACACCAAAACAGTGCGGTCTGCGTGAATGAAGTTCAGAGAGTGTGGAGTTTGTCAAGTTTTCCACGCGGCAGCACCCTATTTCTATGCGGTCCGCGCCTCTCAGCCAACGCGGCCGCGCGACCTTTGTGCGCGGTCCGCACCCCCAGTTTCAGAAGCAAGATATGAAGACCAAAGATCCCTACGCGGACGCATGGCATTTTTGCGCGGTCCGCGCTAGACCCGTAGGGGTATTTTTGTCCAGTTTTTTCTGTGTAGTATAAATAGAATATTTTACTTTTTTAGGTTAAGGATTGTATTAGATATAGCTGCTGCGCTCGTGAGGCTCAAGTTTTAGCCAATTTTGGGCAATTTCATCTTGTTTTATCATAGATTCTTGTAGATTAACTTTGTAGTTAATTAATATGTTGATTTTATCTACTATTTCTTCAATTTCTGTTCCTATTATGTCTATCTAAACCCATTAGGTAGGGTTGTGGCTCAACCCTAGTGTGGGTAACTAATGGGTGTGATTGTTTAATTCTTGAATGATGTTGGGTGTTTGATATTTAGGTTAATTTTATGGTTTAATTAGGATTTGGTGGTTGCAAACACTGAGTCTAGCTTAGGGGGTCTTGACTATTCTTGAGAAAGAGTGTCTATGACTCCAAAATTGACCCAACATGGAATTGGGATGGACCCATGAGAATAGTAGTCCCAATTAACGGGTTAAACCTCGAGAGAGTAATTACCCAACTTGAACCCTAGGTTGCTTGGGCATATTGGCCTACCCAATTGGTCTTAAGAGAGTCAATTGGGCAAAATCATTCTCTTTACCGAGAGGTGTGAGAGTGAGTGCAATCGTGCAACGGTTATAGCATAAGCCCCATAATCATCATTCTTGTATTAGGAATCTCTACCCGTTCGTTAACCACCTAGGTAAATGCCACAACCCTAGTGCTTTTCTCTATCTTGCATACAACCTAGAATCAATATTTTAGCAGAATTTAGCTTTAATTAGCAGTTGTTCAATTATAGTTGATAATTATAAAAACCCAAAAATGGTAGAAGTACAATTAGGAGCCAAAACACATTTCTAGACCAAACAAATACTCAACTCCCTTTATAGCTCCCTGTGGAAATTGACCCCGATACCACTATTGGTTAAAAGTATTAGCGCCCACTCTTCCTAAGGTTGAGTCCGCTACGATCAGGCACTATATGTAGTTTATCACAGTTCTACTTATTGGGGTGAGTTCCCTTATTTGTTGATTCCAGTTATGGGTGCATTTTATGATTTACACTCTGTTTATGTAATTATCCCATTGGTAGGTTTTATGAGTGATAACCGTGTCTATCATCCGTTTCTAGCTGTTGTCGAGAGTTATGAGACTAGTAGTAAATTCATGTTGTCTATTTCGATAGGTTTGATGTGATCTCTGAGTATTCTTGGTTACGAGCTATGATTTCTATGGTCCACCAGTGTGGGAGCCAGCCTATGTTGTAATTTGTAGACGGAATTGATCTAGTGAGAGTCTCTAGATGGGTTGATGTGTGCCCTACTTGTGATTCAGTGTTGAGGGTGGGACCCTCGTGATTTCAGGTGATTTGATATGTTGAGACCGGGCTGTGTACTACAGTGAGAGTTATATCAGTATAAGATCCTTGTGAGTCTTTTATATGCTTTCATTCTTTCTTGTTAGATGTTTTTGTTGATTTGTGTTTTAGAAGAATTTGTGCTAGTTTGATTTTTTTGTTAGTTCCCTTATGTGTTTCCTTTCTCATATTCAGTCATTTCCATTCTATGCTTCTTGAGTTTTAGCTTGTGGGGTGTGTACCCGTTGGTATTTGATGAGATTTGGTTATTCGGATGTTTTGTTATGCGATTTTTGTGGTTATTGTATCATCACTAATATTGTGGAGGTTTGAAAAGAGTTCCTATTGAATATGCGGCTTATGGCCGATACAGATTTGATCTCAGGCAAGTATTGCTATCAGAAATGTTATTGTGGGCCAATGTGTGATGTGTCATGTTGTGTTGTTGTACCCTGTGTGTGTTGGCTTGTATTGAAGTAGCTGGTTGAGACTGATACCGGATATGGATTTAGGATCTGGCCTTTTGGAAATGGATGGAACATGAGAATTCTAGCTTGAAGTCCTATTGGTATTGCTAGAAAGGTTAAATTTCAGTTGAGATGGAATCGTCAGGCTTAAGTGGATTGGGGTGACGTGGGATCACCCGCGGGTGTATATTGGAAGTGCGTACTCAGTGACTTGAGGACTTCGAGGCGAATCTTAGCACGTTCTAGGACGACCGTTGATTTTAAGAGGGGGAGAATGTAACGACCCGACCGGTCATTTTGGGAAATTAAGCTTCGTTCAGTGGCATCAGGTTTGAAACAGCTTTAGAACATGAGTATCGACTTTCGTGCATGGTGAAATTCGATTTTCGGATGGTTTAAAGTCAAATTGGAAGAAGTAATCTAGCTTTGGAAGTTAGAACGGTAAAAAGTTGACCGGAATTGGACTTTTGAGTAAACGATCTCAGAATGGGTCGTGGACGATCTCAACAGCTTCGTATGGTGATTTTGGACTTAGGCGTGCGTCTGAATTCAGATTTGGAGGTCCATAAAGTGAATTGAGGCATTTTGGCGAAAGTTGAAGTTGGAAAATGAAGAAGTATGACCCACAGTTGACTTTTGTGATATCGGGGTCGGAATTCGATTTTGAGAGTTAGAGCAGCTCCGTTATGTCATTTTGGACTTGTCTGCAAAATTTGGAGTCATTCTGAGTTGAATTGATGAGTTTCAGCATGAGATTCGATATTTGATGATTTGGAAGTTCATAAGCTTGATTTTGGTTTGATTCATCATTTCGATGATGTTTTATGTGATTTAAAGCTTCGAGCGAGTCCGTAATAGGTTATATGACTTGTATGTGTGATTAGACGGGGTCCTGGGAGCATCGGGTATGTTTCGGATGGGTTGCGTATCCTTTTTCCTCCATTTTGTACTGTTGTAACTGCTGCTTCTGATATCCTTCTACGCAATTGTGATGGTTCTCCCTCGATCGCAATTCTTTGTTGAAGACCACCTCTAAAACCTTCATCACGTTCGCATTAAGCCTTCCGCGATCGCGAAGGTCTATTTCTCTTTTCTTCGCAATCGCATCTCTCGTCCCGTGTTCGCATAGTGGAAATTGGGACTTGAGGGCAGTTTTCACCTTTTCTCTTTGTATTCGCATGAGCTCCTACACGATCGCATAAGCCACCATCTCATTTCCCTTCGCATTCGCATCCCTCTTCACGCGAATGCGATGTACATTTCTAGGCCTTCTCGAATTCCCTGGTCGCGATCGCGATGAACAAATCGTTGGACAGACAGATTTAAATCCTAAACTCGATGGTTTCACCATTTTATCACATTTTGACTTCTAGAGCTCGGTTCTTGGCAATTTTTGAAGAGATTTTCACCTGGGCATCTTGGGTAAGTGCTTCTCACTCGATTTAGACCAATTTTCATGAATCTCCTCTTAATTTCATCCTTTACTTTCAGATTTTGAATGGAAAATGGGTAAAAACTTCATAGACCAAATTATTGAGTTTTGAGGGGGTGTTTGACCTACGATTTGAGAGATTTTATATGGTTAGACTCGTGAGAGTACGAGAGTTCTGAGAATGTTAAATTCATCCTATTCCGAGATGTTGGCCTGAGGGGCATTTTGGTTATTTTGCCTAATTTCGCGCTTTAGCTTTGAATTAAATAGTAGAATCAAATGCTTGAGATGTTATTTATAATGTGTGATTTAATTGAATAGATTTGGGCCATTTGGAGTGGAGTACTCGTGGAAAGAACGTGGTTGCTAGTTGATTTTAGCCGGTTTGAGGCAAGTATCTTGCCTAACCTTGTGTGGGGGACTTCCCCTTAGGATTTGAGTCTTCTTTGTTGATTTTATTCCTTGTACACGAGGTGACGAGTGTGTGCTCAAATTTATTTGTGGAAAATTGCCCCTTTTAGGCTCTTAGGTCCTTGTAATCACCGAATATGAAGTTGTTCTTGATACGATTGAGTTCCCTGTTATTAGTTTCACCTCTACATGACTTACTTGGAATTTATCTGCCCTTTTTGGTTATTCTTGTTGGCTAATTGACTTTTACTTGTTTAACTGTAGACATTTACCCTTCTATTGTCATATTATCATTCCTAACTGCTTGTCTTTATCTGGAAAGCATTATTTCAATCTCTCGTGTAATTAATTGGTCTTAATTGGAAAGAAGCTAGATATCCTATATTTAGTTGATATTTCCTTAATTGTAATTATTTGATTCATGTTAACTTCCTTGTTGTTGAGCTGAGTATTATGGAATCGTTGTTTCGTATTATTTCTCCTTTGTTGAGTTGTTCTTATTGCGCTTACTATTTCTTTGTTACGGTTATTCCTTATGAGTTAGTTGTACCGTCTTTTGGTGAAACAAAATACCTGAGTTGATTCTCTTGATTTATTCCTGTATGTATTGTCATTTGTTGTGTGATACTTGAGATTATGGTGCACGAGATTTTTGCCGTGCGGTCGTTGATACTATGATGCACGAGGTTTCTACCGTGCGGTCGTTGATACTATGATGCTCGAGGTTCCTGTTGTCCAGCTGTTGGTACTGTGATGCACGAGGTCTCTGCCGTGCGGTTGTTGTTAAAGGGTTGCACGAGGTCTTTGCCATGCTATTGTTGCTATTTATGTTTTGCACATGCGGCATAATAAGGTGGGATATGTTATATGCTTATATGTGGGTTGCGCATGTGGCGGAATAAGGTGGGAGCATTGTGATGCACATGTGGCAAAATAAGGCGGGGCCTATTATATTATTATTTGCACGCGTGGCGTAATAAGGTGGGATATGTTAGGGGTTGATTGTAAATAATTGTGACGGCCTGTGGAGGCATTCCTATTTGTTTAATATTGTAATTGTGGGTTGTTTACCTGTATGAGATTTATCGCTTGGAAGTTGTGAGGAAACATTCGTACGTGCGGTCCGTTCTCCTTTTCATGTTTACTAGTTGGTAGAGTTCTTGTCAAAAACACTTGCACAAGCATACACGTAGTTGGACACCCCATTAGAGGTGAATTCCTTCCGATTTTGCTAAGGGTGGAGATACGCCCTCATTCATCCATTATATATGTGAGAGTGGTCCTAGTTAGCCAGTTAGTTGTCAGCATGGCCGTGAGATTAATGGGGCACAGGATGCCTAGTGTTAGATATCAGATGCTGGATTTTTCGTGAGTTGTGGTTTGTCAGATATTTTTGGTAGAATTGTGGGAAGAGTTGAATAAGACCTTATGTGAACATCATTGTACGATATGAGTTATTGACTTGTTTTTCCCTTGTTGTGTTGTGACCTTAGGATTTGGATTGTAATTCTGTAGTCATTTCGTATCATCATTTATTATATTCTCGTTGTTATTTGTTATCCTTTTTTTTTTTCCTTATTGTGAATTGTAGCATTTTTTAGTCATTGATGCAGACTTTACATATTTATATATCGGTCCCATTATTTTGATGATTATACGGTTTATTTGATCGTTAGGTGCCTTGACTGTTCCTCGTCACTACTCTACCGAGGTTAGTCTTGATACTTACTTGGCACCGCCGTGGTGTGCTCATGCTACTCTTGTGCACATTTTTGTTGTGCAGACACAGGTACTCCCGTTCAGTTCTGTCAGCCTTGGAAGGGCGTTTCTATAGAGACTTTGAGGTATATCTGCTACGTCCGCAGACCGATGAGTCACTTTCTATCTTCTGTAATAAGTATAGTTCTTTCAGTATTCTTTTTCTTTGTATAGACATTCTTGAGTCAGAGCCTCTTATGTATCCCTTAGCTTGTGATTTGTGAGATTTCGGGTTTTGGGAATTTTGTTAGCTTCGAGAGCTGTTATTGTATGTGCCAAGCGGCACCCTAAATATTATTTATTTTACCATTTCGGTTTTAATTATTCTTCTGTAATTTTGGTTATCTTCCACATTGTTAGGCTTAGTTAGTCGTAGGGACTAGGTGCCGTCATGACATATTCACGGAGAGCGAACTGGGGTCATGACAGTTACTAGATACATATTATCTTATAAAGCATCCGAAGGAACTTGAATAACCTTTAGTGATACCAATCACTTAAGCTTTACCATCACGTGTAATAGTTCCTTCATCATATATAGAGTATGTATGAACTTTGAAGCATCTTTAAGCATGTACCTTGACCAACCATTATGCAAATGTTATTTATCCCTTTTTAGGGCCGGACTAAGAATTCTTGCAAAACAAATTAATCTATTTTTGGTACAAATTTTTTTTGGGTCATTCATGGTTTGTAAATCGAGATGCATGTAACTGTTTAGGTCTCCAAATATATTTTGATCTAACATAACTTTTTGACATAATTGCATATAAATATTTTATGTCCAGAATTGCCACAATAATGACATGTAATTTGAGAAGAAGAGTGTTTACCCGCATCTGCCTTATTAGTTAATTTGGAGCTTTCCTCAGTCAACCCGTTCAAAGTAGGACGTTTACCAGTAGATCCCTTTTTAGTCGACTTATAACTGTTAAGCCAAGGTGGAGACTTTGATTGAGCAAAGGAGTGGCTGGGGAATTTGTGCAAGTTGCTTATTTGTTTTCGAAGATCAAAGTTTTCTTCTTTAAGTAAGTTGTTCTCCACCAGATATTCTTCAAGCTGATTATCCCAGTATTTCTTTTTATTTCTCAACTTATTATATTCTTCAAGTTGTATCTCTCAATCTTTCTTCTCATGCATCAACTTGTTATATTCTTCAAGTTGGATCTCCAATTCTTCTTCTCTTTCCTCAGCTTATTATATTCATTGAGAACTTTCTCATGGTTGTTGAGAACCAATTCAATATTTCCTGCAATTCATCACATTTATTGCAATATGTAATAGGAGTAGGACATGCCTTGTCAATTTCTCCCATTGCCATGAAACATAGGTTCTCCATTGTTTCATGGTCGTTTTCTTCTTCATATTCGTCACTGGTGCTTTTGAGATCACAATCTATAATAGCATTAAGGCACACCTTGCAGTTTCTCCTCTTTCCTCGAGAAATATGTTTGTTATTTCTTCTTGATCATCCTCGTTGCTCCAAGTTGAGATTCTATGATTTTTATTCATGAGGTTTGGACATTTTAATTTCATATGTCCAGGTTTACCACATTCAAAGCAGCATAAGTTCTCTTGTTGTTTAACCTCATTCTTGTGGTTTTTTTATGACTTTGGGTGGACTAAGATTTTCTATTCTGCTTCTTTCTACTCTTCTTTTTTTTCGTCCAGGGTATCATGGTCAAGTTTTCTCGATCACCATTTTTAGATTCTTCAAAAGTTGACATGAATTTAATTTCCTTAACTTTATTGGTGTCTCCATAGATATTTTCCAATCTGTCTCATATAGCTTTAGCAGTCTCACAGGTGAATATTTTCTTGTATTCTTTTTCCCTAATCGCACAGTAGAGCATGTTGATTGTTCTAGCATTTGTTTGCATAATATCCAAATGTTCTTTTGTGTAGTCAAATATGAATGTCCCTGTTACAAGCTTCTTTACATCAATGTAGTTCGGAATAAGTCTTGGTACATTCTAAATAACTATCCAGACTTGATAATCAATTGATTGAACATAAACCTTCATTCTTTCTTTCCAATGGCTATAGTATTGACTATTAAAGTATGATGGTCTTCTTTTTGAGTATCTCTCTTCAAATATGGGTCCATTAATTTGATCACCTGCCATGGATCTTTTCTCACTTGCTGTTAAGCAAAAATAAAGATGTGAGACCTGCTCTAATATCAATTGAAAGTACAACATGGGAGGGGTGAATTGCACGCCTATTAAAAATTGGTCGACTATATTTAGACTTAGTCGACTCATACAGAGATAACCTGCACATAACTGTTAGTGCTTTTGATTTAAACAAGTGTAAATCATAACAAACAGTAAAGGGACAGAAAATAATATGAGAGAAATAAAGTAAATGACACCAGAAATTTTTAGACTTGTTCGGAACCAATGTGGTATCCTAATCCAATCCTCTTGGGTTGCAAGAGTGTTGTCTTTTAGATCTCCTTGTAAATTGAATTGAGAGTATAGCCTTTGTGGTTTGCAGCGATCACCACCAACGTTGACAAGGTTGGTTTTCACTCGCTCACCAACAATGAACAAAGGGTTGGTTTTCATTCGCTCACCAACAATGACACTTTGGTTTTTACTCGCTCACCAAAGAAATGAACAATGACACAATCTCTCATTATTTTTCTCTTTCTCTCTATCTTTTACGAAACTAGTAAACTTAAGAATATAGTGCTTGACTAAGGTGTAGAATTTAGTAGGAACGTTGTCTGCGAAGCTGGTACTATCTTCATTGTCGAAAATCTCCTTTTATTGAGTTCTTGAATATATGACCGTTGCTTCATATGGTACTTCTCTTAGATATACGTCTCCTTGAAATCTGGACAATCTCTTCATTGAATTCTTGATCCTTGATGCAGAACCTTGAATCTGGTTGTCTTAGAACTTAGACCCTTCCTTCCTCTTGATTCATGATACTGGTTCTTCTATTATTGGCTCAATCTTCTGAAATCATCTTCCTTAATAGCTGCATATTTTCAAACTAGAATTGAAATCTTTATGAATCAACATTTTTGATTCCCTGGAACCCTTAATATAAAACTTTTGACCTTGGACGCCTTTGTGTCTACCGGAGGAATTTAAATCTTCCATAAATTAAGGAAATATTATCACTTTCCATAAGATTCAAACTTTACAAGATTTATGGAACTTTGATATATGACACAAAATATTCTTTCCTTCTGAGTGTAGGCAATACTATATATCTTTCTCGATCCTTTTCCTTTTATAACTTATACATCCTTCCAAAGATACCTTCCAAATTTCCAAAACACAATCACGTTTCCTTACTGAAAAGTTATTCAAAAATATTCTTTGTATTGTGAAATACTTTTCCTTCTATGGTATCTCAAAACTTTAGTGCTCTATGATAGGAAAGTAGTACTAATATTCTACGCTAGATACTTATACCCATTTTGAGACAATTTTCACAAATCACTTTCCTTTCTTGCTTTTCTGATTTTATCTTGGCTGATACTCCTTAATTACTTTGATACATTCAGCAAGGTAAATCATCCCAATCAATTTTAATAATATCTTCCATAAAAGTAGTAAGCACTGTAGATAGTTTCTTCCTCTACTTTGTAGTAAATCAACCATCATTCTTTCATCTACTTTCCACAATAAACATGTACCAATAAATTTACCACAAGTAAATATTATTTATTAAACCTTATTGATTTGGTATCATCAAAATTAGTCTATGAAACCTTGGGGCTAACAGATTCAACGTAGGGAAGTTCTGTTGGCGAAAATTATCGAGAATTAATGAGTACTATTACGCTACAAGCTAGAGTAAAGTTTATAAATCATCTTGTGTTTAGATTCCAATATCTATATCTTGCCCCATCGCCAAAGTGATTTAATATGACCATCTTTTATTTGGAATTGGTTAATAAGAAGGCAAAAGTATTTGAGTAATAGGTGGGAATGTTATCTTATATGTATCTTACAGGTGTAAGGTTCGATCCTCACCGGGTCCTTGAGACGACCCGACCCGTTGTCGCGAGAGTTACCACCCTGTTTCCCCCCTTATTGTGTTGTTTCATGTTCTATATCAGTATTAGAGTCTATCGGGTGAATTTGGACTGATTCTGGTTGAAAATAAGGCATATAGCCTCTTAGAAGGGAGTTTGTTTTAGAAAAGTCAACCGGAAGTTGACTATGTGGTTAGAGGGCTCGGATGTGAATTTCGGTGGTTCGGTTAGCTTCGGGAGGTGATTTATGACTTAGGAGAGCGATTAGAATTGAATTTGGAGGTCCGGTATAGAAATAGACTTGAATTGGCGAAGTTGGAATTTTGGCGGAATCCGGTTGATAGGTGAGATTTTGATCCGGGAGTCGGAATGGAATTTCGAGAGTTGCAGTAGCTTCATTAGGTGATTTTGGATATGTCTGCAAATTTTTAGGTCATTCAGACATCGTTTGGTCGGGTTTTTGATTGAATGTAGGTTTCGGAAGTTTTAGTTGAAACTTAGGCTTGAATCTGCCTTGAACTGATGATTTTTGTGTTTAAGGATGTGTTTTTATGATTGGAACAAGTTCGTATCGTGTTTTCGAGTAGGTTGGGGGTTTTGGTTGAGGTCCCGGGGCCTCGGGGGTGATTTCGGGGGTCAAACGGATCATTTTTGGTTGGCTAGGAGATCAGATTTTACTGTCATAAATTGCAAAGAAATAAGGCATTGCGTTCGCGTGGGTGATGGACGCGAACGCGTAGAAGGAAATTGAGGACCTGAGAATTTGGCCTACGCGTTCGCGAAGGTGCTGATGCGAATGCGTAGAGGAAGAAACCTGGAGGTTCGCGTTCGCGGGGGTTATTGCGCGTTCGCGAAGAAGGGCTTTGTGGTCAGTGAGTTTTGTGCTACGCATTCGCGTAGGGGGAGGTCGCGTTCCCGTGGTTTCAGGTAAGTGTGCATCGCGAACGAGTGGCTTAGTGTCGCGTTCGCGTAGTGGAGGGAAGCTGAGCATCGCGTTCGCGTGGACAGGGGCCGCGTTGGCGTAAGAGGATTTTAAAGTGTTAAAAGATTGCCCATCGCGTTCGCGTGGGCTATGTCGCGAACGCGATGAAGGAAATAATAGGTCGGGCAAAACAATTAAATATCATTTCAGACGCGAGCAAAACCCATTTCCACCATTGTTGAGCACATTTTGGAGCTATTGGACGAGGGAGTAAGAGATTTTCACCTAGTTTCCGATTGGAGGTAAGTTTTATGGACTAATTACGTGATTTTATCCTAGAATCTTCATCTAAATCACTGAAATTGGGGTGTAAATTGGAGAAGTTAGGGCTTGGTTTTGGGTTTTGAAAATTTGGAATTTGAAGGGGCTATTGGACTCCGATTTTGATAAATTTTATATGTATGGACTAGTGGCGAGACGAGGATTCTGAAAATGTGAATTTCATAATTTTTCGAGATGCGGGCCCGGGGCTCGAGTTTTGGCAACTTCGTGTTTTTGGGTGTTTTTTGAGTTATTTCGATTGCGTTATGTTCCATTGGCCTATTTTGATGTATTCCTATTGGTTTTGATCAGATTTGGCACCCGTGGAGGTCGATTCTCGAGGGAAAGGCATTGCGGACTAGTTTTGAGCCGGTTCGAGGTGAGTAATAGATGTAGATGATGACCTGAGGGTTTGAAAATCCGGTATATCACACTGTGACGCTATGATGAGGTGAGACACATACTCTACTGTGAGTGTGGGGTCGATTGTGGTTGAGGACTGTAAACTAGTCCGACCGAATGATGTTGAACTATATCATTGGCTTGAAATTAGCCGGTAAACCTCCTACTTGGATGGTTATGGAGATATTTGGGGCTGTATGCCGACTATTTGGATTCCGTAGGGATTTTTATCACTGTTCCCATAACATATAACATGTTTTCCTGATATTAGTCCTGAACTGAATATTGTATCGAAATGGCTAGTAAAACACTAAGGTTTTAAACACCTAATTAAAATTCTGATAATTGAAACTAAAAATGGTAAGTATGATTGTGCATTCATGGCTATGCATGGATCGGGCTGCACGCCGCAGCGGGTGTGATATTATATTGCGCTTGGGCTGTAGGAGCCCCTCCGGAGTCGGAAGCCCCACAGTGAGCGTCGGGTACCCATGGATCGGGCTACGCACCGTAGCGATCATGTGCATTGCATTCATGCATTGATATATTTATGTGCTTTGACTGTTTCTGTTAGCTGTTGTTACGCTGTTAAACGTGTAGGAGTACTGTTCTTAGCTTTACTTTGTGCTATATTTTTGGGATTTCTTACCGTCAGACATTATATATGTCTATTACCACTGAGTTGGAAGTACTCACTTTACTCCCTGCACCTTGTGTGCAGATTCAGGTACTCCAGGAGCTATCTGAGCTTATTGCTGTTCTTCAAGGCTTTTACACGGAGCCGTCGAGGTAGCTGCCTGACGTCCGCAGGACCCGACTTCTCTCCTATTTCCTGTTATTTGACTTTTCCGCGTACTTCA
>MU713286.1:81345-97551 GCA_026770625.1 Nicotiana glauca
TCAGACATTATATATGTCTATTACCACTGAGTTGGAAGTACTCACTTTACTCCCTGCACCTTGTGTGCAGATTCAGGTACTCCAGGAGCTATCTGAGCCTATTGCTGTTCTTCAGGGCTTTTACACGGAGCCGTCGAGGTAGCTGTCTGACGTCCGCAGGACCCGACTTCTCTCCTATTTCCTGTTATTTGACTTTTCCGCGTACTTCAGACTATGTTGCTTTACAGTATATTTAGGCTATTATGTTAGAGGATCTTGACTCATGACCCCAGATCTTTGGGAGGTTGTTCAGTATTGTTGGTTTTTGGATTTATTTCTATCTTTCAGTTATACTTCTAGTTTAAATGCTGTTAATGATTTTCAAACAAATGGTTTTGAGCTTTATGCTCAGGTTGAGAGTGAAATTGGTCGGGCTTTCCTAGCAGTTGTGTTGGGCGCCATCACGACCGGGATTGGGGTCGTGACAGTCCTTCTCTTTACTTTTTGTGATTATCCAAAAGGTCATCACTTGTTTTAGAAATAAATTTTGTGTCCCGAGGCCTTAAAACTTCCATTTTTGTCTCACCTCAATTTGCGTGCGCAGTCCGGCACGTATCCTGAAAGCCATTACATGAAAATCTGTGAAAAATGTTGAGTTTTGCTTTAAAAATGAATTTGAGTTGACTTCGATCAATATTTTAGATAAACAGACCCGGACCCGTTATTCAACAGTCTTAGAGGGCCCGTAGGAAAATATGTGAGCTGGGCGTATGATCGAAGTAAAATCCGAGGTCCGAAGCCCAAGAAATGAATTTTTGAAGAAAATTGTTTTCTAGAAAATATAAGAGTTTTTGAGAAATGAAAGATGATGAAATTAATGGTATCAGGCCCATATTTTAGTTCTGGAGCCCGGTACAAGTTTGAAAGAATAAATTAGTGGAATCTATGAAGTTTGGTAAGAATCGAAGTTTGTTTATTATAAATCGGACCTTGTTTGAGAAAATTGGAAAATTTGATATTCTTAAGTGATTTCATGAATTTGAGGCTTAATTCATAGTGGCTGATGTTATTTTGATAATTTGATCGGACGAGCCAGTCCGTATGATATTTTTGGACTTGCGTGCATGCTAAGTTTAGATCCCCGAGGGCTCGGGTGAGTTTTGGATAGGCCTCAGAGTGAATTTAGACTTGAACATAGCTGTTGCAGGTTCAGAGAAGTTGCAGATCTCTGAACCAGGCTCTGCGGTCCGCAATGGTTTCTCGCGACCGTGGTGGGGATTCCACGACCGCGGTGGGATTTATGCGGTCTGCAGTGAGCAAGGCCAAGCCTTTCAGGGCCGCGCTCAATATTTTGCGGTCCGCGATAGAGCTCCGTGGCCGCAATCCATTTTATGCAGTCCGCGGTGAGGGTCTGAGAGGAGTATATAAACGGGACTTTTCAGTTATTTTACCATTTTCAGAAACCTAAAACATAAAGGGCGATTTTTCAAGCACTCTTTCTTTCCCCAAAACACAAGTAAGTGATTTTAAACTCATTTCTTTCACTTCTTAACTTCTTTTTACAAGATCTCATCCTAGAATCTAGGGTTTTCATGGTGGAATTGGGAATTTTGGGTAAGACCAAAGAATATTGAAATTTGGGGATTTAGACCTCAAATTGAGGTCGGATTCCAAAACCTATTGTACATTCGGGCTCGGGAGTGAATAGGTAATCGGGTTTTGGCCCGAATTTCAGGTTTGGACCAAGCGGGTCCGGGGTTGATTTTTGACATTTTGGGAGAAACTTTAGAAAACCTATTTTCATGCATTAGAATTGATTCATTTAGCATTTACTGATATAGTTAAGTAACTTGTGGCTAGATATAAGCGAATTGGTGATGGAATCAAGAGGTAAAGCAGTAGTTGAGGCTTGAATTGTGTTTGTGGCATCGAGGTAAGTGTTTGGTCTAACCTTAGCTTGAGGGATTAGGAGTCATGTCCTATTTGCTATGTGTTATTTATTGAGTACGACATATAGGCATGGTGACGAGTATTTATACGTTGGTGTCAAGCATGACCGTGAGTCTTATACTATGATTAATGTGACTCCGTTTTGTATTATTCATGCCTTATGTGATGATTTCCATTGTTGAACAATGTTTGTGGAAGTAATATTGGTAATTGAACATTGAAGAGCGTGGCTCAAGTTGTAAAATGATTTGTGGAAGTATTATAGGCAATTTAACATTATAGAGAATTGGCTCAAGTTGTGAATTGAGTTGTGAAGTAAATGTGAAAAAGAGAAGAGGATTATGATATTGTCTCCCTTGCCGGGATGTTATTGCTTTTAATGTTATCTCCCTTGCTGGGATGTTATTACTTTCAATGTTATCTCCCTTGCCGGAATATTGTTGCTTTTAAGGTTTTCTCCCTTGCAGACACGTTATTGCTTTTAATATTGTTTCCCTGGGATATGATCGTTGTACTATTGTTCCCTTTCCAGGATTTTTATTGCAAATTTTATCTATTTCCTTGCCTTCATTATTTGTGACTGTTGCCTGGGTGAAGAAGAGTTTAAAGCGCGAAGGGTGATGACGTGCATGCTATTTGTGAGAGAGTATTAAAGCACGAAGGATGATGCTGTGCATGTTATTTTGTGAGAGGGTGTTAATGCATGAAGGATGATGTTGTGCCGCATGATGTACAATTAAGTGCCTTTATATGTGTGACAATGCACGAAGGATCATTCTGTGCCATGATTATGTGAGGTAAAAGCACGAAGGGTGATGCCGTACCGATTATATTGATTCTTATGGTGATGACGAGAGTAAAAGCACGAAGGGTGATGCCGTGCACTTATCCTTGATTTTCCCGATTCTTGCTGATAATTGAGTTATGGTGTTCTTTACATTTATTTACTGATTTTCAGCTGTTACTTGATTTTATTGTGATTTTATTGATTCCCTTGCCCTTATTTCCTTGTGATTGTTGCATGGGTGAGGAAGAGTGTAAAGCACAAAGGTGATGCCATGCATGATATTTGTAAGAGAGTGTTAAAGCACGAAGGGTGATGTCGTGCATGTTATTTGTGAGAGAGTGTTAAAGCACGAAGGGTGATGTCGTGCACTTGTCTTTGATTTCTTGATTTCTATTGATAATTAAGTTATGGTGTTCTTTACATTTAACTGTTAGTTTTTGTTGTAAGTTGTTGTTCCCCGCAGCATGTTTCCCCCTTCCTATCTTTAATTGTGAAGTTCTGCCTTTATTTTCCGTTGTATATTATTCAACTGTACATGGTTATTTGGTAGTCCAGTCCTAGCCTCGTCATTACGTTGCCGGGGTTAGGCTAGGCACTTACCAGCACATGGAGTCAGTTGTGCTAATATTACATTCTACACTCTTTTGTGCAGATCCTAGTACTGGAACATACGGACCTTAGCTTTTGGGTTGCTGCCTTCAGTCCATCTGGAGACCCGAGGTAGTCCTGCAGGCGTCCGCAGGCCTTGGCATCTCCTTCTATTCCTTCATTCTGTTTCTTTTATGTATTTCAGAGAAAATGATGTATTTATCTTTCGAACCCTTATTTGTAGTACTCCTAGACAGTCTGGGAAATTGTGATACCAGTTCTGGGTAGTCTATGTCCAAGGAATTATATTGATAACATTTAAATGGTTATAATTTGTTCTTCCGCTTATTTAATTCCGCTGATTATATAATATTGATTCATAACTGTTAAAGGATTAAAATGGCAAAAAGGTAAATAGTTGAAATAATTAACTTGCCTAGTTTTCACTAATAAGAGCCATCACGACTCCTGATGATGGAAAATCAGGGTCGTGACAACTTTTCTCCTAACTCTAACTTATCTAACCCTTAGAGGAAAAAAGACGAAGGGAATAAGCATAGAGGTAGACCTATCCCGGATTGGGGTGCCCTAGCACTCGCCATCTCGCAAAATATTGCACACTTGCATTTGGAAATGCAGTTAAGACAATAATTATAATAATTAAATGGCACACGCATTCCCAAGGCTTTTGTTGCTCTACTAGTAGAAAGAATCCTGTTAATGCTCTATAATCCCTGTATCATGGGTTCGAATCCAGTAGTTGTTCTTTGATCCTTTATCTCTTTTTTTTTCATCTGTAATTTGATATTGTTATAAGGATTACATTGCTCCTATGACCTCAAAATGATTATTATTTTTCTACTGTACCATTTGTGTCATTTCTCTAATATTTAGTACTCCCTAATGTTATATACTAATGTTAGTTTATATGAGTACACCAACTGTATAGAGATCTGGTCCTATATTAGTTCCCACAGTGCAAACTACTGAACCAGTATGTAAATGAGACACAGATTTTTATGTTGAAAAATCCCAACTCAAGGGGACAAAAATCATGACCTATACTGGCAGGCTTTCAACTTCACTAACTTGTAAACACACTATTACAAGCCAAGTTGCAATGACTCTATTACAAAGACTTCAACTCAACTAACTTGTGATACACTTACCACAAGCCACTTTGTCACTCACTAGTTACAAAGACTTTAATTTATGACTAACTCTAGTTACAACACAAACTCAGAAGATTTATGATTTTGAGTTTCCTAAAACAAAGCTTCTAATAAAGCAAGATAGGAGTTATAGTGAAGAACAAATAACAAAGACTCAACATACCTAAGGACTTAAGATATCTTCAATCTTTGGATCTGGTCCTTGAGGCTACAACAACTTTACTCTTGAGAGAGAGGTTGTGGCTAGCACTTCAGAGAATATCATTGGAAAATGCTCAAGTATGTCTTGTGCCTTACACCATGTTGTTATACTACCAAAGAAATCCCAAGGCTGATCTCAATTTTGGGTTGGTACATGCCTCTTCCCAATGGGAAGTGACTGTTGCATTGTTGCTGGCAGTCACTTTCTGTAGTTAATTTCCAGCTGTATAGTTGACTTATACTTCTGTCAGGGGAGCACCAAAGGATCAGGTCCCTAATCTAGTTCTTATAAATCTAAAGGCACACTGCCAGATTATCTTGAGTTGATTAACTTGAATGATTGTACCAGACATGCTTCAGGTCTTTTATCTGGTTCTATACAGAAAGCTTGTTAGATCATCAAAACATAGATTAAAAGACCATAAGCCCATCAATTTCCCTTTTTTTGATGGTGACAAACTTTTAACATTGATGACTATTTGACTTAACCAGATACCAACAACCGCATATGTTCCCCCTGACTCTATGCTTCCCTATTAATTACTTGCTACAATTTCAAATCAATCTCTATTCTTTCCCTTACGGCATAAATAAGTCTAACACAACTAACTCATGCTACATAAATGCACACAACATGATAGAAAAGAGAAACAAAAAGGAAAACAAGCAATGTACAAGCAAAAGAAGAGTTGTTTCATTGATAAGAAATTGGATTGTTTCAACAGGAGCAGCAACGGTAAAATCCAACATGCCATAAAAAATAAACAAAAGAAAACAACAGCCACAAATTATCAGAACAAGAGATAACTGGTCACTAAGAGGATCCTAGGGGGCTCTAAAAGAGGAAGGCTTGGAGGAGGAAGAGGCAGCAATGGTTTTGAGAACCAGGTCCATGCGAACATTTGCAGATAGTTGTTCATCAAGCAATTTCTCCTGTAGGTTCTCCACCTATTGCCTAAGTCCAGAACTTGTCTCATACCTGCCATCTCCGAGATTGTCGGGTCAAACATGCGACCCCGAAAGACTTTTTGAGTTCTCAATCCCTTCTGCCAAGGCCACTTTCACTTAGAATGGTCTTCATTGAACCAGGTCCTCCCACAGTTTCCCGCTTTCATTTTCTAGACATTTCCACAGACTTCCCATTCCTGCTTGCAATAGCCATATTATCACATTTAGACAAATCTTTCTCAACCATAACCTTCTTAGATTTACCACCACTCTTTACAGATGTTCCACTTTATATTTCAACATCTTCCTCTGAAGCCTCCAACACAGAATTTTTGAATTTTGTGGATCTTTTCACTAAGGAACTAGGTTCCTCCATAGCATCCTCATCAACCTCAACCACTGGAATGTGTTTGTGAGACACAACTTCCCCCTATTTCATCAACCTCTTCTTCTTCTTAATACTATGCTTACTCTTCTGCAAGGCAGACTCAAAAGCCTCTTTCTTCTGCAACCTCCTAGTTGTTTCAGCTAAAAGAGAATGAGGTTCTCCAACAGGTTTTTCTGTGACGATGTCATGAACCGGAGACTCCAAAAGCACCAGAGTCCTTTCATACCCTAATAACGGAGTTTCTTACCCCTGATATTCAAGAAGAGGGGAGGCGGCTTCATTCATAAGACTCCCAACAGTGATAACCATGATATTTTGTGACGCTTTATTTTCTGGTGACTCCGTAGGAGCCACTAAGTCTAGAACGGAGGAGTTAAAGTACTGATTGGGATCGAGTAGCACTTTTGGTGTGTTCAGTAAAAGGAAGAGAAGTAGGGTTTGCAACACATGGAAGTGAGACAGGGTTTGACAGAGGAGTAGAGGTGATTGGAGATGAAGAGGAAGCCGGTATAGGTATTTAGTAGTATCAAGGATAATGAAGAAGTGGGTTTCTAGTGTTGGTGTTAAGGGAAATGGAGATGTGGGAGTGGTGTTGATGGCAGGAGAAGGAGACGATTGTTCGTTGGCCATGATGAGAGAAGTGGTAGAGGGTTCTGAAGGAAAAATTAATGAGATGAAAAGGGAGATAATGGATCAGAACTGCTGGTCTGAAAAGTCGGATGATGTGGCAGTTGAATTAATTTTGTTATCTTTTTGAAAAAACATGCAAAAAACACATTACTACTAACCTGTGGTATAGGAATCAGGTTCCTGACCTATTTTTCTAAAAAGGGTTTTGCAGCTCTCTTCCGTAATTCAACATTGTACCTTTAGCTTCTGTGATTATCATATGTGTTTATCTGCAACTGTATAGATGTGAGTTAGGCCTAGTCAGAAAACACTTTAGCCAATTTTACCTTAGTGTGACTATCATAGTCATGTCAGTAGAACCAGGTTCTAAATTAGGTTCAAGTAACCTTAGTGCCATAACATTTCTCTCAAAGTGTTCCCTGCTTAGAGCTTTGGTGAAGATATCTGCAATTTGATCTTCTGTGAAACAAAAATCTCATATAAATAAGACACTTTCCTCACATTGTGCCTGAGAAAATGGTATCTGACATCACTATGCTTGGTTCTCTTTTGTTGAACCGGGTTCTTTGCCATATTGAGAGCACTGGTGTTGTCACATAGAAGCAGTACCCAATCAATGTATACACCAAAATCTTCCAATTGTTGCCTGATCCACAGTAACTGAGCACAATACGAGGCTGTTGCAACACATTCTACTTTAGCTGTTGAGAGAGCTATTGGGTTTTGTTATTGTACCTTATGAGATAAGACATGATCCAAGAAAATGAGCCATTCCAGATGTGCTTTTCCTATCCACCGGATAGCCTGCATAATCAGCGTCAGTATAACCAATAAGGCTGAAATTGTCACCTGAAGGATAGTATAGAACCAGGTCCTGTGCGCCCTTAAGATATCTCAGAATTCTCTTAGCAGCCTTCAGATGAGATTTCTTAGGATTTTATTGGAATCTTGCACATAACCTCACACTAAATACAATATCTGGCCTGCTGGCAGTAAGGTAGAGTAGAGATCCAATGATTCCCCTATACATTATTTGATTTATAGGTGATCCAGAATCATCCATGTCTAGCTTAGTAGCAGTAGCAATGGGGGTATCGATTACCTTTTATGCTTCCATATCAAACCTTTTCAAGAGTTCTTTGATGTATTTCTGTTGACTGATACACGTTCCCTTTATGGACTGCTTCACTTGAAGACCCAGGAAGAAGTTCATTTCTCCCATCATACTCATTTCAAACTCACTTCCCATGAGTTTAGCAAATTCTTCACATAATGAGTCAGATGTAGCCCCAAATATGATGTCATCCACATAAACCTGAACAATGAGCGGGTTCCTTCCCTGTTTCTTCAAAAATAAAGTTTTGTCAATCTTTCCTCTTGTGAAGCCATTTTCCAAGAGAAACTTGGATAGTCTCTCATCCCAGGCTCTAGGGGCCTGCTTCAATCTGTTCAGTGCCTTATCCAATTTGAATACATGTTCAGGATGTACATGACTTTCAAAACATGGAGGTTGCTTGACATAGACTTCTTCCTTGAGAAAACCATTCAGGAAGGCACCCATTGTTGATATCTAATTTTTTTTTGCATATTTTTATATGAAAAATACTTTCAAAATAGTATATATATGCATATATAAATAAGTCCAAATGTTTTATTATTTTTTCCTAATTTTTAAAAGATTTTTAAATCAATTTATTGCCCTATTTTTAATTATTCCCCAAATTATTATTTTTTGTGATTCATTTATTATATTTTCATATTTATACCAAAATATAGCTAAGGTAATTTTTTCACATTTTTTACAAATTTATTTAGTATTTTAAAGCTAAATTGCATGTAATTGCAATATTAGCCTAATTTAAGAATTAATTACGTTCATAATTACAAAATTGATTCCAGCATTTTTATTTAATAATTATATATTATTAATCACTTTAGTAATTTTTATTTTCTTCCAGAAATTATTTTACTATTTTTAATAAAATAAAAAGGGGAAAAGTGGCTATTTAAAAACTAGCCCTACTTATTTCAATTTTAGCCTAAATCAACCCCTCTAATTGAACCCAATTTCAATCCCAAATTGCCCCGCCCAATTCTTAAATTACCCGTCCTTGACCCAATTAAAACCAAACTGCCCTGCGCCCCGTTTAATCCAGGTTGTCGATCAAAATGATCAACGGCCACACTTCATTCTTTCTTTTTTAATTTACCAAACCCCCCAACCCTAAATCATTCTCACCTAGACGCCGCCTTTGAATCCCTCTACTCCCTCAAACTCTCTCGAACCTTCTCCGAACCCTAGCCACCTCCTACTATCTCCGTGCTGAAATCTACCGGAATCTATGGTTTCTGAGGTTGTGAGAGCCCTATACCCACCTCTTCTTGTTCCCATACACATGATCTTTGAAGATTGACCTTGAAGGTTTTTACCCAGACCATCGTCGATTCGAGGTTCCACGGTCATCTCCGGCATTGCTCTGGTGTACCATGATTGTTTAAGCCTGATTCTGACCTCTTCGACTCAGATCGGTGACCTTTCAAAGCCTTTCTCATTTCTAGGGTTTTTCTAAAGCCCTAACCCTTCGAGGCTTTCTCTGATTTCTTTAGATACGTTGTGTATTTACACTTTTCCTGAGTTTTCAAATAATTTCCGTAACTTTTCTTTCAAAAAAATTACTTTTAAAATCTTTCTTTTTCCGATTTAGGGTTTCCTGGAAAATGTTTAAGTGTTCCTCTGACTCTCTTTCCCTTTTCTTTGTGTGTATTTGCCTCTAGTGTGCTACTATATTTTTCTTCTACCACGTTCTTGTATGTTTTTTACTGTATTTTCTATATTATGTTCTCGTATGCTTTTCTACTATATTCTGGTATTTTCTTCTAACATGTTCTGGTTTTCACCTACTATATTTTTCTACTGTGTTCTTAAGTATTTTGCTATTTTCCTTCTACTGAACCTTATTTGAGTTTCTTCTAAAAGATCCTCTTAAGCATGCTTTCCTACTATTCTTAACAGTCTTTTCTCATTATGCTTCGAATTAGTTCCTTCCACTCTGTTTGCTTTGAACCATTCTACTGTGTTTGCATGTCACTTTGCTATCATGTTTCTCACGAGTTTTGTTGCTGAAAGAAGCATGTTAGAAGTTTCAGTTCTTTTTTTTGAAACCCCTAAACATGTTTTCGATTCAATTGCTTGCCCTCTCATCTTTGCTTCCTGATTTGCTTGAAGTAGGGTTTTTATTTTAAAACCCCTAACTATTTCAGACCAACTTCGAGTTTGGACATTCGTTTTTGCATATGATTCTAGATTTTTACTAAACGTTTCTACACTGGATTTTATATTGATGACATGACAATTTTCTTTCATGCTTAACATGTTCGCATGCTCCTTATATAGAAGGAACTCCCCTTTTAAGTGGTTTTCAAACTTGTGATTAATTCAGAATCCCTTCTAAATAGGGCTAATTGATTCCCTTTCCATTGTTTGCTGATTTTCCTTAAGTTAAAAACCTTTCCCGTCTTTTTGACTCGGCTCATTCATAAAAATCTCAGACCTTGTGATGTACTGGTTGTTAATTGATTTCCTTACCTTATTTGTACAAACCGTATACTTCAAAACCCTGTCCTTAAATAACCTTTTATGTATGTGCCCTTAATTGCATGCTGTGCACAAAGTGTTTATTCAATTTCTTTCCTTAATTGGTTTTCACCCGTTGGAATCTAAATCCCTTAATTAAAGGGAGTCTTGTGTAATTGATTGACAATCAGTTCTTCAACTATTTTATTACCTTATTTCTGCCTGATTTTTACACTATAAAAGGCACGACCCTCTTTCACAAACACAGACGATTAACAATCCTTCACTACACAATTCACAATCCTTCTGAACTTTACTTACACATAATAGTACTCTCTCTTCTTGTCTGCACTGTGGCTTTTACAAGACTACTGCATTTTCTCTATTTGTTTCTTTGAAACTGGTATGTCCTAATTTAAGTTTCAGCATCACCACAATGTGTTCATTTACAGCTTTTATCCATGTCTACTTTACCATTTCTATAGAGATCAACGTTTAAATTAAGTATGCTCATATCTTTTTGCATGTTCCTGTTATGAATCCTTTCTCCCCTACCTTATTGCCCCTATGTGTTTGTGAGTTGTGGCTTAAGGCATGGAAATGTGAGTTGTTGCCCATGAATTAAGTTTGAACCAATGGGGGTCTTAACCTCTATATAAACATGTTGGAGGGTGTGCCAGCATATCCCATTGCTGGGTGTGCCCATCAGTCTGCTTTTCTTTTGCTCTTGCAAATTCCCCCATTCCCTATCCCCTATGTGTATTAATGTGAACTGTTTCCCTTTCCCTTTCCCCTTTCAGAATCCTGCACTTGCACTGTCTCTTAGTCTCTAAGTTCTGCCCCCCTCCTATGAGCCTTGCCTTGGGACCTTGAGTTCCTATGAACTTGGACACTTGAGGGATGGCCTTTCCACACTGTACTATATCTTAATCTGGTAATGTATTTGGGGTGTAAGCACTGCCCGAAATTCATGTGAGGCTCTTAGGGAACTCTGACACATCCCAAATGAGATAAAGGCTTTGAAATCTGATCTTTGGAGTTGGTTTACTTCATACTTCAGACGGGAATTCTGAATCAGGCTCTCTGTGGTTGTACTTTTAAGTTCTGATGTATTTCTTTACTTTGTTTCCTTTTTCTAGGCTGTAATAACTTTGTAATAAAACTTTTGGGGTTGGCTAGTGAAAAGGGAGGGGTAACCATGCATGCAAAAGGGGTAGCTAACCTGCCTATAAGAGTTTCTAATTTCTGCATTCTCATATAGCTGCCATGTCTATAAGAATCCTGCATGCTCACATATAGACATCATGCCTATAGGAATTTCTGCATTCTTTCACATAGATATCATGTATATAGGAATTTCTAAATTCCCATATGTAGCTAACCTGCCTATAGAAATTTCTAATTTCCGCATTCTCATATAGCTTCCATGTCTATAAGAATCCCGCATGCTCACATATAGACATCATGCCTATAGGAATTTATGCATTCTTTCACATAGATACCATGTCTATAAGAATCCTGCATTCTCATATGTAGATAACATGTCTATAGGATTTCTGCACTCTCATATATAGATACTGTGACGACCCAAAGGGTCATCACCTGTTTCCTCACTCGTTCCATGCTTCCGAGGCCTTGAAAACCTCATTTTTACTTGCCTCGATTGCGTGTGCAGTCCGGGCGCATAGCCGAAAAGCTTTTATGTTGAATTATGTGAAATATTTGAAGAATTTTGATATTAATATAATTAAAGTTGACTTTGGTCAATATTTTGGGCAACCGGACCCGGACCCGAGATTGGACTGTCCCGGTAGGTCCGTAGAAAAATATGGGACTCGGGCATGTGCCCGAAGTCGAATTCCGAGGTCTAGAGCCCGAGGAAAGAATTTTTCTGAAATTATTAAGGAAAATGAAGATGAAAATTTATCAAAAGACTGAGGTATCGGGCTCGTATTTTGGTTCCGACGCCCGGTACAAGTCTTATATATTATTTAAGCACTTTATGTGAAGTTTGGTCGAAATCAGACGTCGTTTGACGTGTTTCGGACTATAAGTTCCAAGTTTGAAAGTTCATGAAGTTTAGAAGAAAAATCATGTGTTTTGAGGCTTGATTCTATGTAAATGATGTTATTTTGGCAATTTGATCATACGAGTAAGTCCGTAAAATGTTTTTGAGGTTGTGTACATGGTTGGTTTGGAGCCCCGAGGGCTCGGGTGAGTTTTGGATAGGCATCGGATTGCATTTCTCATATTTGAAAAATCTGGTATTCCTCAGCTCTGGTATCTTCGCATTTGCGAAGAATTTCTCGCAAATGTGAGACTCGCAAATGCGAACACACCATCACAAATGCGAAATAAGGGAAATCTAGGCCAGATCGCAAATGCGATCAAATTGTGCGCAAAAGCGAAGGGACCAGATCGCAAATGCGATCAAGGCTTCGCAAATGCAAAGTCCGCACCCAGGCCCAGTGTTCGCAAATGCAAACCAATATATCACAATTCCGAAGCCTTTGTTTTTCGCAATTGCGAACCAAGGTTCGGAATTCCCATATCCCCAGCCCAGCAATTTTTATACTTAGTCAAAATTTCATCACTTGCTAATTGCTATGTGATCGAGTACGATGTATAGGCATGGTGACGAGTATCTATACATTTGTGTCTAGCACGACCGTGAGTCCTTATAATGTGATTATCATGAATTGGTTGTGAACTTCATATCTATTGGAAAATTTCTATATGTTGTGAATAACATGTGAACGGTGATAGGAACATTTGATTCCTAGGAGCATTGGCTCGAGTTGTGATTCGAATATTGAAAGTATACGAAATAACTTGATTCTTTGAGCGTTGGCTCAAAATGGTAGAGTGAATTATAAGATAAGAGAAGTAAGAAAAAGAGAAAGTGTGTTGATTATTCCCTTGCCGGGACGTTTGGTTGAACTTGTTGGTTTCTCTCCCTTGCCGGGATTTTTGTCAAATGTTTGCTTATTTTTATGTCCCTTAATTATGACTGTTGTTTGAGGAGTCAGACTGTTAAATGATATTGAGGAGCGGGTTGCACGCCGCAACAATAATATTGAGGATCGGGTTGCGCGCTGCAACAATGATATATAAGGGTCGGGTTGCGCGTCGCAATAGTGATACCTGATAAGTGGTATTTATGGGTCGGGTTGCATGCCGCAATAGTGATATTTGTGGAGCGGGTTGCACGCCACAGCAGTGATATTTGTGGAGCGGGTTGCACGCCGCAAAAGTTATTGATACTATGTGTTTGTATTGAGTATTGTTTCCTTGTTCATTGTGAATCTAAGTTGTTCTAGTTAGTTACTTGGGATTACTGTTGAGATTGTATCTCCCCATAGCATGTCTCCCCCTCCCATGTTGTTAATTGCCTTTTATTCGATGTTCCGTTGTATATTTATAACTGCACAGGTTTATGTGGTGTCCAGTCTAGCCTCGTCACTACTTCGCCGAGGTTAGGCTAGACACTTACCAGCACATGGGGTCGGTTGTGCTGATGTTACACTTCCTTGCATTTTTTTACAGGTCCAGGTTTTGAGGAGCAGCAGCAGCATTAGTGCGGGAGCAGGTTTTCATTTTCACGAGACTGAGGTAGCCTTGCAGGCGTCCGCAGGGACGGCGTCTCTTCTTTATGTTCTCTTTTAGACTATTGCCTCATTGTTTTTGGGACGGACACTATATATATTTCTTTCAGACCATTGTATTTAGTATATTCTTAGTAGTTCGTGAGTACTGTGACACCAAATCTTGGGTAGAGGTATCGACTACTCCGTATTTTGATTTGTATTTATAAATCAGACTTCCGCTATTGTTCTTATTAAATTTCATGTTCTTTATTGATGCTATAAACTATTGAAACAATTGTTTAGTAAGGGAAAGGTAATTGAGTTGGCTTGCCTAGCTACCACGAGTAGGCGCCATCACGATCCCGATGGTGGGAAATCCGGGTCGTGGCAAGTTGGTATCAGAGCACTAGGTTACATAGGACTCACAACTCACGGACAAACTCGGTAGAATCTGAGGGATCGGTACGTAGACGTCTGTATTTATCCCCCAGAGGCTACAGAGTTAGGAAAGTTTTGCATTTTTCTTTCTCATCGTGCGGTTCTATTTTTCAAGTACCAATTGAATTTCTACTCTATTCCTCCGCAGATGGCGAGAACACGTGCGTCTTCATCTACCGCTCAGTAGTCCGAGACCCTAGCAGCAGCCCCAGTGGCAGACCCTCAGGTTGGCCTTGATGAGGAGGTTCCGACCCCAGCTCAGATAGTTTCGGTGGGCCCAGCTCAGGTCCCAAAGGGTTTTATTGCTACCCCAGTTCTTCAGGACGCCTTCGTCCGGTTGGTTGGTCTCATGGAGAGTGTCACCCAAGCAGGATTGCTTCCTGCAGCACCAGCTAATTCCCAAGCTGGAGGAGGAGCCCAGACTCCTGCTGCACGTACTCCGGAGCAGGTAGCTCCCCAGACTCCGGTTCCACTGGTTCAGACAGCGGTGGTAGGTCAGCTGGGTATAGTGTCTCAAGCCGGAAGTGAGATCACTTTTCAGGAGGCGGCCAGTGTAGGCCGTAGAGTTGAGACAGCTTTGCTACAAGGAGGTAGCCATGGGTCAGATAAGAGGCCCCATCTTGCAGGTAGATTTAGTGGTACCTCGTCAGGAGGTAAAGGTTCTTATGGTAGAGGCCATCCTCCCAGGCCTTTTCAGTCAGCTCTCCAGGTCACTCATGGTACTTCAGTTGGTCATTCGGACCGTCAGTGCTAGTCTCATCGTACAGGGGGATGTTATAAGTGTGGTGAGTATGGTCATATCAGGAGAGCTTACCTGAGATTGAGGGGTACACAGTCACAACAACAGGGTCGTCGCCCCATGATTCAGGCACCAGTTGACCCACAGCCTGCCCAGCTAGCTAGGGGCGGGGGTAGGGATCATAGAGGTGGAGGTTAGGAACGTAGAGGTGGAGGCCGTACCGCCAGAGGTAGGGGTCGGCCGGTGGCCGATTGTCCTAGAGACATGGTTCAGGGAGTTGGGGCTGAGCCCCAGTTTTATGCTTTGGCAGCCAGGCCAGGGGCGGAGGCGTTAGATGCTGTTATTACATGTATTATTCTGGTTTGTGATAGAGATGCGTCAGTGCTATTTGACCCTGGGTCTACATATTCATATGTGTCTTCCTATTTTGCACCCTGCCTGGCTATGTCTAGTTATGCTTTGGACATTCCTGTTTATGTGTCTACACCGGTGGGTAACTCCATAGTAGTCGACCGGGTGCATCGTTCCTGAGTGGTGGTGTTTGAGGGTCTCGAAACCCGTGTTGATCTACTGCTATTAGATATGGTGGATTTTGACGTTATATTAGGGATGGATTGGTATTCCCCGTATCATGCAATCTTGGATTGACACGCCAAGACGATGACCTTGGCCTTGCCAGAATTGCCCCGACTAGAGTAGAGAGGGACCTCAGATCATGCCACTCGTAGTGTTATTTCCTATGTAAAGGCTCGACGCATGGTCGAGAAGGGGTGTTTAGATTATCTGGCATATGTTTGCGACTCCAGCGCAGAGGTTCTTTCTATTGACTGGTTCCTATTGTTCGGGAGTTTCCCGAGGTTTTCCCTTCAGACCTACCGGGTATGCCGCCCGACAGGGACATTGATTTCTGTATTGATCTAGTTCCGGGCACGCAGCCCATTTCTATTCTGCTGTATCGCATGGCCCTGCCAGAGTTTAAAGAGTTAAAGGACCAGTTACAGGATTTACTAGATAAGGGTTTTATCAGGCCTAGTGTTTCTCCTTGGGGTGCGCCGGTGTTATTTGCAAAGAAGAAGGATGGTTCGATGCGGATGTGTATTGATTACCGGCAGTTGAACAAGGTGACGATAAAGAACAAATATCCACTACCAAGGATTGATGATTTGTTTGACTAGCTTCAGGGAGCAAGGGTGTTCTCAAAGATAGACTTGAGATCTGGCTACCA
>MU713286.1:99711-135711 GCA_026770625.1 Nicotiana glauca
CAATATAGCGAACAAGGTCCAAATTGTCTTTGCATTTCATAAAAGGTAAGGAAACTGACTTGCCTGAACATCAATAGGCAAACAGATAATTTGAGATCTCATGGTAAACTCTTAGTTAATTCATCACTAATTGCCTACTCACACAAAGAGTGACACAAGGACTTGCGGGGACATATGAATAAGAGTTGTAGAAGAATTGAATCAGAAACAGATACGATTTAGGCATCGATGAGCAATCATACAACCCTAATCAGAGAACCAGAAATCACTCGTACTAGAGAATCAGATAACCAAGTAAAGAACCATGAAAATATACATCTACCCCATAAAATTCACAAATGTATTCACTGTATGCCATGAGCACACCAAATAGGAACTTAAAATTAGTAACTAATTAGTAATATTCTCAACAAATGCGCAGAGGTGATCTGTTTTGTGACTAAGACCAAAATTGCAGTAAGTCACACTTTATACAGTGTGCATCTATGTGCTCTATAAGATGAAATAACACTTTTAACAAATAGAAATAAGCATATTCCTAACCCCTGATCCGGGCTCGCATCATATTAAAACAAATTGACACTGAAAATAGAGTAAGAGTGGTTAGAGATAGACCTGAAATGGCACAAACACATTGAATAACCTTGCTTGGACGCAAAATACAAGGGAAATCCGACAATGAAAATCGAACGTCTCATGAAGATCAACACAAATTCATCTTAGCAACATACAAAATGATAATCGAAATGCTAGGATTAGAGAAAATGAACGTGTACACAAGCGGAATTTAAACTTTGAACTTCCACAACTTAGTAATCAAGCCAAGGACCAGAACCACGACCAAAATCCATAACGACGACCTCGATGGCGGCTGAAACTCCAAACTCACGGCCTCTCAATCAATCTCGTATTCATTAGTGACTTGAAATTAAAAACAACTTTGTTTTCAGTCTTAAATGGTTATGTTTCCAAATCCAGAATACAATTCAAATCCACTTTGGTTCTCTTCGACAGTGAGATAGAATGTGCGAGACCTAGAGTCTGTGAAGGTGAATCTCCGGCGTGTGTTTGTGTTTATGTTGCTGGAATTGGAGTTAAGAAGCTGTAGTGTTTGAGAGGTCAATGGGTGGAGCGAAGAAGACGAAGTCACAGGGGTCGGGTCTATGTGTAAAGCTGTAGCTGTGTTCTCTAATGGAGGCTTTCGTTCTCTTCAGAAGAAGATAGAAACAATGGGGGTCGTTTTTTTTGTACCGTGCGGCGCTGCTTCCCCTCTCCCTCGAATCTAATTTTTTTGGTCCTTAAGGAAGATCCAGATCTTTTTACCGGGGGGGGCTCTCTTCTGAGGAGAAGGGGACACGGAATTTCCATGTCTCTAGCTAGGTTCATGGGTGTTGGGTCGGTCATGGACTTGTTTTGGATGGGTATTGAATTGGGCTTGTGGTATTTAAAATGAAGAAGGCCCAAAATCTGAATTTTCTACTTCCCTTCCTTTTTTTTTAATTATTTCAAAACTCTTTTCTCTTTCCTTTTTTTTTCCAAAATAAAACCTAAACTAAATCCTAAACCAAATTAAATTGTAAAATTAAACTAAATATCTAATTATGTAAGAATGATCATTTTTTGTGATTTCTTGATTAATAACACAGTTAACTCAATGTAATTAATTCCTAAACGCAAATTGAACCTAAGGTGGTGTGACACTTTTTATGGATTTTCTATGATTTTAAAAATATTAAAAATGCATGAAATGCAACTAAATAAAGAAAAAATACCTAAAAATCAATTAAAATTATTTTGGTCTATTTTTAGGAGTTATTTTCATCTAGGGCAAAAATCACGTGCTCACAGCTGCCCCTCTTTGCTCGGAAACCCGAAGGGTTTTCGTGTAAAGATAAGTGAGCGGATACGAGCGATTTTTGCCCGTTTGAATACTCCACGGGAAGCATTTTTGAAAGATTTGACCGAACCTTGCTTCAGAGGTTGCCTACATATCCTTGGCTATAAAGGAATCAGGTCAGTGCAGTTCAGAAGTGAGTGAGATGGTAGAGTATGCCGAGGTGAAGAGTCGGTTGAGATGCCGTTCTGCCGAGGTTCTGGTTCGCGGTCCTATTATTACATCAAAATCAAAAGAAATGAAAAGAGACTAGCTAAGCCTGTCAACTACGAGTTACAAGATTCCTATCTATGAGTCTTCTGAAGCTTGATGTTGAGTCTTGAATGGTTCTTCATGAAGACTTTGGATTTGAACCTTGACACTTGCTAGTTGCAGGTGTTAGCTCGTCCTTCCTCAGCTTTTTCGGACCAAGACCGGACATGTAGTGCTTGTGACCTCAACCATGTCTTGAGAAGCGCACATCTTTCATCAACTTCAATAAGTGGATTCACTTCTTGGATTTCTTTCTTTTTCTCAAATCATGACTAACTTTTGTTGATCATCTCGGACTGTTGACTTGCATTCTTCCCGCAAGCCTCTTTTGTTGCTGACTTGAATTGCATTCTGAAGTGTTTTGCCCTTTCTCCGAGTGATGCTTGACTGGTGACATTTGAAATATGCGCCTCTATTCTCCAGGCAGATTCCTGATTGTTGATGCTTGAAAAGTATTCCCTTGTTCTCCAGCTGGGCTCCTGATTGCTGAAGCTTGAAAAGTATTCCCTTGTTCTGCAGGTGGGCTCCTGAATACAACGGTTGAAAAGTATTCCCTTGTTCTCCAGGTGGGCTCATGATTGCCATCACTTGAAATGTATTTTCTTGTTTTCCAGGTGGGTGCCTGACTTCAACAAAATAGACAAACAAAGAAAATTTTCTGTCCCAGTTTGGTGACTGGGCACATCATGTCATCAAATATTAAAATTAAAATCTAAAATTTGAATTGTACTTCCCTTGTTCTCCAGGTGGGCTCCTGCTTGCAACAAAATAGACAAACAAAGAACATTTTTGGCCCCAGTTTGGTGGCTGGGCAGACTTGTGAATTGTTACCTAAGCTATTGATACAATGGTGAGAGCAGAACTAACGACTTGATTGGCATGGACGACCTTTGTGAGTAAAATCATTTGACTAAAATTTTATCCTAGGAGAAACTTCATCAGACTAGGTTTCTTGTTATCCTAGGAGAAGGATTCATCATACTAAAGTTTTGACTCTAGGAGAAAATTCATCTGACTAGGTCCATTTTTTATTATCTTAGGAGAAGGTTTCATCAGACTAAGATTTAGACTCTAGGAGAAGATTCATCAGACTAGGTCTTTCGTTGTCTTGTGATCTTAGGAGAAAGTTTCATCAGACTAAGATTTTGATCCTAGGAGGCAGTTCCTTAGACTAGGAGAAAGATTCATCAGACTAAGATTTTGACTCTAGGAGAAGGTTATTTTGTTTATCTTAGGAGAAAAATTCGTCAGACTAAGATTTAGACTCTAGGAGAAGATTCATCAGACTAGGTCCATTGTTTTATCTTAGGAGAAAGATTCATCAGACTAAAATTTCAACTCTAGGAGAAGATTCATCAGACTAGGTCTTTGTTATCTTGTTATCTTAGGAGAAGGTTTCATCAGACTAAGATTTTGATCATAGGAGAAAGTTCATCAGACTAGGTTTTTGTTACCTTGTTATCTTAGGAGAAAGTTTCATCAGACTAAGATTTTGATCCTAGGAGAAAGTTCATCAGACTAGAGTTTCCATCTTAGGAGAAAGTTTCATCAGACTAAGATTTTGATCCAAGGAGAAAAAATGTGAAAAGCAATGGCAGCATTTTATGCACACTAACAAGATAGGCAAGGGCAAAGATTTGAGAAACTTCCCTTTTGTCGGCTTTCCTCTTCTTCCTTTTCTTTCTTTCATTTCCTTCCTATTGTTGAACCGACTTTCTTGCACTGCTTTGTTCCTGCTTCAAACAAATAAAACTTGTGAGTTTAAAATGTGGTGATTGGTTTATGGCCTTGAACTTTGAGGGCGGTTGCTTCTGCAATTGCCAAGATGATTGATTTCCACTCGAGGACCTTGCTCGTTTATGGACTAACCCCTTTCTTTGTCATCGTCATCACATATAATACCCTCCCACTATCTTCTACCTGTTGTGTTGCGTGAACTGGTATCTCCCCAACCTTTATGTCTCATGTAAATTCCAAAGCACGACCATTGCCCTCATTCTGTGTGTATGATGTTCTTCCTCAGCTTAAATAGGCTTCGCTTTAAGGTTTATTGCTCCTTCAGTTTCCATGATAACTACTTCCCCCTCGAAGACCTTGCTTGTTCATTGATTAACCACTTTCTTTGTTATCTTTGACACGGAGAATACCTCTGACCGTTCACCAAAAATATTTTATACTGTTTCATTATTCATGATGTGTACTAAATCTTTCGTGTTTCACCGCAAATACCTTTGATCCATTCACCCCAAACTCTTCATTTGTTGTACTGTTCATGCATTTATATATTCCAAGCCCTTGCATTTCACAAGGATCCCAAAGCGTGTATATTGTTGCCAACTCAGTATGCCTGTTGTTCTTTCCTAACTTATGACAATTTGATATGCTGGCAAGATCCCGTTTTGTTCAACTGGAAAGCTTGGTGGCAGATTTTGAAGTCATTTCTCACTTGCTATGACCAAACAGACTCCGGAAGAGGAAGTAAACATGACAAAAGGAATATAGTATGAGGACAATGAAAGAGATGATTCCTAACAAAAAAACTACAAAGTAGAAACCTATCAGATGTGGATACCGACTCTAATGACCTTGACATGCACATGTGGCCTATTATGTTAGGAAAAACTGATGTTCAGCTCCTATTGTACCCCCAAACTGTGAAATTGGGCTTCGCTGCTCTGTCATCTTTCACAATCTTCGTCTGGTGATTTCCCATCTGATTCTCAATCCTTATTCGACTTGCGGTGCCCGTACGGTTTTCACCATCATGCCTCTCTCATTTTGGTCTTTCTCTCAACTCATCATTGCCTTATGGTGCCCGTGAAGGTTTTCACCAATAAGACTCTCTCATTTTAATTTCTCTCAGCTCTCATCGCCTTACGGTGCCCGTGAGGGTTTTCACCAATAAGATTCTCTCATTTCCATTATTTTCATTTGGACCGGAGTGTTTCCCCTGATATGATTCACCTCTACTCGCTTGACTTGGCATCTCTCGAACACTGATCAAAAGGTCTTTCTTTGGACCATAATGTGGGCTTTTGGATAGGGTTAGAAAGAAAGGGTATCAAAAGGCTCAAAACAATTCAACTGGGTTTGAAATTACAACTTTCGGAATCAAATCTCTTTCAACAACCACAACTTCTACCCCAGTTTCTTTCTTGGGGACTTTGGATTTTTATTTCGATGTGATTGAACCTCAGAGAGAGGCTGCCTACGTACCCTTTCGGGATCAAGTCGAATGTAGTTCCGGTCATAGAAACTACGTTGTTGTGGTTTTCTTTCTCTTCTTTTCTTTCTGTTTTTCTTGCTTTTCCCTTTCTTTTCTTCATTTTTTCCTTTCTTTATTTTCTTTTCTTTTCTTTTCTTTTTCTTTTCTTTTTCCTTTCCCCCCCTTTTTTCTTCCTCTCTTTTTCCTTTTCTCTTCTTCTTTTTCTTCTTCGTTTCCTTTCTTTCCTTTTCTTTTTCCTTCTTTTTCCATTTGCTTATTTCTGGCATTTGCATTTCTTTGATTGTGCCGTTGTTTCCGAAAGAGGGGTATGAAAGAAAATAATAATGGCTCAAAAGGGGTGACAATGGAAAAAAGTGTTTGGATAGTAGAACAAAACACCTTCGTCATTTCAACCCTCAAAATATGCCAAGTACAAATAGGTACAATCAAAATACAGAAACCATACACAGTATCTCTTGACTGCATCAGAATTGACGGCCATTTCCAATATTTTCTTTTTACATCTGTCTGATATAATGTGCCATTGGGCCACACTCTTACTTTTATTACCACGACCGGCCCCCTGTCAATTTGGCCAACTTGCTTTTGCGGGGATTTTTTATGTTTTACTTGCCCCAGTTTCACATGGTTCGAGCGTCAAACAATCTCAACGTTCAAATCTATTCTTATTTCCCCAAGTACCCTCATTGTCTTCAAAATGGTTTCATTGCTTCCTCACCAACATAGCTTTTAAAAATCCGACTGAGAATTATGCATGCATGTCATGTCACTAGAACCAGCAGGAAAAGAATTGTAGAAAGAAAAGAGAACTAAACAAAATGACTAGAAATGGCAGAAAATAGAGAATTGTATTAAACAGACGGTGAAAGGGTTTAATCAACAACACAAACTGGGGTACAATCCTAAAACAAACCTAAATAACATTACATAAGATATGACGACTAAAGGAAATAGACAAATAAAAGGATAGAAGGGTTTGAATCACAAGACAATATCCGGATTACAATCCTAAAAATAACCCAGACAACAGAAATGACAACAAAATAAACCATCAAGACTTCTCTCCAGCTAGCCAAGAGATGAAGCGTCTTTCCAATTACCAAGCTTGGCATCTTAGCCACTGAGTACTGCATCAATATTTCCAAGATCATTACCAACTTCGATATCATCAACTTCAATCAACAAGTTCCCGAGAGGATTCGTATGCTCCCTGTCACTGTCATTAACCACGATTACCCCTTCTTGAATCATTCTTTCTATTTCCCTTTTAAAATCCCGACAATTTTCCACATTGTGTCCCCGAGCATTGGAGTGGTATTCACGCCTTTTAGATGAGTTAAAGCTTCTCCACGTCGGTCCACCTGATTTGGAGGAATGGGTGCAATCATGTCATGTAGTTTTAACTTCTCAAATAAGCTTGTATAGGACTCTCCTATTGGTGTAAAATTATCTTTCAACTTTTGTTCCTTTCTATACCCCTGGCTTGGATGTGGGTTATAAGGTACTTGAAAATTTTGCGGAGGCTGGTGGAGATTTCATGATGTCCGTGCTCGCTTTCTTGGGTGATTTGATGGATGGGCAACATACTGGGATGGATCAACAGAGTATGGGGGGTTTGGAGGTGGATAGTAATGCTTAAGGGGGCCATGGAAAACCTGATGAGGCTGCACATACCTTCGAGATGTTCTCCTAGGACCTCTTCTCGACCCTGATATCATCATGATTTCTTCATCCCTCCTATTCGCGTCACCAGATTCAATTTGGACAGCCTAAGCTGCATCTTTGAGAGGTGCTTGACTTATAATTCTGCCTGTCTTAAGACCGTTCTCTACCATTTCTCCTATTTTGATTATTTCTACAAAGGATTTACCAGCTGCGGACATCATGTTTTGAAAGTAATCCGGCTCTTGAGCCTGAAGGAAAACAGTGACTAACTCCTGGTCATCCATGGGTGGCTTAGCTCGAGCTGCTTGTTGTCTCCATTTAATGGCATATTCCCTGAAACTTTCACTTGGTTTCCTCTTCAGGTTTGAAAGGGAAATGCGGTCTGGGGAAATGTCGATGTTGTATTGGAACTGTTTGACAAATGCCTGTGCCATGTCATTCCAGACGTGCCAGCTAGATGTGTCTTGGTCCAAAAACCATTCAGATGCTACTCCCGAGAGGCTTTCCCCAAAATAAGCTATAAGCAATTCTTCATTTCTTCCCACACCTCTCAATTGGTTGCAATACCTTTTCAGGTGGGCTATGGGGTCTCCATGTCCATCGTACTTTTCAAATTTTGGAACCTTGAAACCAGGCGGCAAGTGGACATCGGGGAACATACATAGATCTCTGAAGGCAACACTCTTTTGACCTGCCATTGCTTGCGTGTTTTTCAGCTGTTGTTCTAATCTTTTCACTCTTTGGGCTATTTCTTCCTGTACCCTCTTTCGGGTAGGCTTCTCGATGTTTGCAGGAAGATCAAACGAGTACGAGTGGTACTCGGGAGAGTGGTACTGTTCTTGCTGTGTAGCAAATTGTGACTCATGACAAGGCTGTCCCTGGCCATTGGCCCAGGCTTGACGCATTTTGGTCATTTGTTGTTTCCGTGTTCTATTTTCCTCAACCACAGTAGACCCTTGTTGAACCCTCTGACCCTGAGTCTCTTGAGCACTCGTAACAGCTTCAATGTCAGTTATCATTTTCCTTGGATCTTGTGTTTCCAGCTTACCACAACCAACCACCTCAACTTTCTTCACAATTCAAAACAAAACCTGTTAGAATGGATTGAGTCGGTCCTCATTATTAATAACATCTTTTCAATTTTCTTTTCCATTTTTTTTTTGTTGTGGTCGAATCTTATGGAGATTGCCTACGTATCATGACCCCGCATGAATCAGACCGTGCGTAGTTCTTGCAAATTAATGCAAAAATAAAGAGATATTTTTTGGGATTTTCAAATTTTGTTTTTCTTGAAAGGAAACTACAGAAGCCGACTCCAACTACAAACTCGATCATTAAAACTGGATCAAGAGTACATCAAAACTTCACATCTTGGGGCCCGTGGGGCATCACTCGGCATCGCAGGCTTCCGCAAGACTGAGAAGGTTTCAATGTCAACTGCGACTATTTTACGAAAACTGGCCATGTAATGGCTTATTTGACAAAGTGGCTATTTTTGCAAAATTTTTGTTTAAGAAACTACAAACTCGATAATTAAAGCTAAATCAAAATTTCTCATCCTCGGACCCGTGGGGCATCACTCAGATCGCCACGGGCCAACGCAAGACTGAGAAGGTTTCAATGTCAACTGAGACTATTTTTTAACAACAACTGGCCATGTAATGGCTTATTTTGACAAAGTGGCTATTTTTTGCAAAATTTTTGTTGGAAAGCCAAAGCTCAATTTTGCGGATACGGCCTTTCAGCACTTTCGAAAAGGAGATTTTAAGGCTGTTACCGCAAATCGTTTTGAAAATGACTCAAGGTGGCTGTTCTTGCAAAAATAGCCTTCTGGCGTCCTTTTGAGTGACATTTGGCTTATTTTAAAGAAGAATGACATCACCCGACTTATTTATAACGAAAATTAAAATTTTACTTTTTTGGCTATTTTTGCAAAAGGGGTGGTTGGACCCGTCAAAGGTTGCCTACGTATCCCACACGTGGTGAGAATCAAACCATCGTAGTTCGGGCCGATTAATAAACTATTTTAAAACAAGACTCCCCCTTTTTTTTCATTTCTATTTTTGGCAAAAGCAAATAACAAAACTATTTTCAAAGCAAAATTCTTTTCATTTTCATTTCTTATTGGCAAAACAAACTATTTTCTTTTTTTCCATTTTTGAAAACAAGACAAAATAACGACTTTTTATCATTTTCATTTTCAATAGACAAATAAACAACCTATTTTTCCCAAACTAAAATACGGACTCTTTTTTATATTTTTCCTTTGCTTTTAGTAAAACAAACTATTAAAAACCAAATATTTCCATTTTTAATTTCGGCAGAGTTTCGACAGTATTTGGGCATCGATTTTCTAAAACTAATTAATCTTTACACTGCTATTTCTTTCTTTTCTCTTTTTTTTTTATTTTGCAAAATTCTCGACGTTCAAAAACCGGTCAGCATGCAGGACCGAGACAAATAAATGCAACACGTAAAATGCATCATGGTGGTCGTATCATATCCGATTACCTGTCCTAGACGGACCCAACCCCTGTGTTGAGTCCCCTAAGTCATATGCACGTGATGCAAATAAACGCTCCTACTAGGGATCCGGCATGAAGTCAAGTTATTCTAGGTTCAAAACCTGGGTATGTGTTCTAGACTGTGAACCCGAGCGGACAACTCGAGTCGAACAGGGGGCTACGTACCAGGAACCAAAAGGCCATCCGGCTTAGTAACTTGTCCGGCCTCTTTCTTATTTCAGGGTATTGACACTAATAGAATAGGGAGTCTCAACCAGTAAGCACATCCCCGGAGGTGAGAAGAGGAGGGGTTCGGCATAATTTATATATACAATTCAAATAATATCAAAGCGGTAAACATTTAGCACATTAAGCATGAAAACATGTAGAAAAATCATATATAACCAAATACAACAATTATTCTGAGCTCGAAATCTTAAACCCTGAACCAAAGTTCTGGGTTTGTATCCCCAGCAGAGTCTCCAGAGCTGTCACACCTCCTTTTTACGTTTGCTACACCCCATGAAGGGCGGAAAGGAGTTTTTCCACTTAAAGGACAATCGAAACGGGATTTATTATTAAATTTCAGAGTCGCCACTTGGGAGATTAATGGTGTCCTAAGTCACCGGTTGAATCCCAAATCGAGGAAATTATGACTCTGTTAACAGTCCGCGAACCAGAAATCCGAGTAAGGAATTTTGTTAACCCGGGAGAAGGTGTTAGGCATTCCCGGATTTCGTGGTTCTAGCATGGTCGCTCAACTATTATATTTGCTTTTATCTGATTTCAAAACATGTTCTAACTTATGTGCCTTTTATTAGTAACCCGCTTTTATTTTTATTTTAATAAGAATTGCAACGTCGTGAAAATGCTTCTCGACCCACGTCGCACCAATGCACCCGTGGTTGTCAACACATTTCGACTCCGTTGAGATTTGGATTTGGGTCACATAAATGTGCATCCGAGTTTAGGAAGGTAATTTTATAACGTGCGCGCCTAAAGAAACTATGCGTTTGCACTTTGCGATGGCCATGAAATTTGCTAAATGGCACACCTCGAAATCTAAGGATCAACACAATAAAAATGAGGGCCACGCAATTGTCATTTTTGTTTGGGCATGGCGCACCTCAATCTATATGAACTAAATTAAAATTAGCGGCCTATTAAACCCAAAACAAAACGTTGAGTCCCAATTCATAATATTTTATTGTCAAGTTTGTAACTCCGTTCTGCCAACAACATAAGACTGAGTTCCCTGCTGTACCATAGCTAAAGTTCAACCAAATAACGCCAAAGGAAATTGTATTGCCCAAATTCAAAGTATAAGGAACAGAACACTGTCACAAAGTGAGGACATTTAAATAGCTTTATCCAGAAACTAACAGAAGACAAGCAGAGCAGGATCCCACTTCGTCAAAGCTCTAAACTAAAAAAAACATGGAACAAGGAAGAGACTAAATGCTGCTGTTGTGCTAACGAGTGTGAACATCTTCTTTCAGAATTAAGCACAACCTCATCAGACTATTGTAAGCTAGTGAAATATGAAGACACGATGAAATACACACGGCTGAAATCACTTGAGAGCTTCAAACTTACCATTTCCTTGCCATAAGGGTAAACTGATTTAAACAACAATTGAACATGCTTCAAAGAGATGATTCCATCAACTGAAACTGACAGTAGACCAAAAAACATCGTAGGAAAGTCGGGAAAAACCATTTCAACCTCAAGTACAAATCATAAGAAGGCGAATAAATGTATTGCGATTGTACTATCCATTTAGCTATAACTTATCAAAACCCAACATATCCAAACTCAATTGAACATTCTTAAACTGATAGGACAAATCTACAATGAACACACTTGGGAAGATTCCAGACTTGTCTCCTGTTCAAAAATGAAAGAAAACTGGCCAAAATTATACATTGAAACCTATGAGTTAATCATCTTAAACCCCAGCCAAGTGCTTAAACCAAATGCCAATATAGCGAACAAGGTCCAAATTGTCTTTGCATTTCATAAAAGGTAAGGAAACTGACTTGCCTGAACATCAATAGGCAAACAGATAATTTGAGATCTCATGGTAAACTCTTAGTTAATTCATCACTAATTGCCTACTCACACAAAGAGTGACACAAGGACTTGCGGGGACATATGAATAAGAGTTGTAGAAGAATTGAATCAGAAACAGATACGATTTAGGCATCGATGAGCAGTCATACAACCCTAATCAGAGAACCAGAAATCACTCGTACTAGAGAATCAGATAACCAAGTGAAGAACCATGAAAATATACATCTACCCCATAAAATTCACAAACGTATTCACTGTATGCCATGAGCACGCCAAATAGGAACTTAAAAATTAGTAACTAATTAGTAATATTCTCAACAAATGCGCAGAGGTGATCTGTTTTGTGACTAAGACCAAAATTGCAGTAAGTCACACTTTATAGAGTGTGCATCTATGTGCTCTATAAGATGAAATAACACTTTTAACAAACAGAAATAAGCATATTCCTAACCCCTGATCTGGGCTCGCATCATATTAAAACAAATCGACACTGAAAATAGAGTAAGAGTGCTTAGAGATAGACCTGAAATTGCAAAAACACATTGAATAACCTTGCTTGGACGCAAAATACAGGGGAAATCCAACAATGAAAATCGAACGTCTCATGAAGATCAACACAAATTCATCTTAGCAACATACAAAATGATAATCGAAATGCTAGGATTAGAGAAAATGAACCTGTACACAAGAGGAATTTAAACTTTGAACTTCCACAACTTAGTAATCAAGCCAAGGACCAGAACCACGACCAAAATCCATAACGACGACCTCGATGGCGGCTGAAACTCCGAACTCACGGCCTCTCTATCAATCTCGTATTCATCAGTGACTTGAAATTAAAAACAACTTTGTTTCCAGTCTTAAATGGTTATGTTTCCAAATCCAGAATACAATTCGAATCCACTTTGGTTCTCTTCGACAGTGAGATAGAACGTGCGAGACCTAGAGTCTGTGAAGGTGAATCTCCGGCGTGTGTTTGTGTGTGTGCTGCTGGAATTGGAGTTGAGAAGCTGTATTGTTTGAGAGGTCGATGGGTGGAGCGAAGAAGACGATGTCACAGGGGTCGGGTCTATGTATAAAGTTGCAGCTGTGTTCTCTAATGGAGGCTTTCGTTCTCTTCAGAAGAAGATAGAAACAATGGGGGTCGTTTATTTTGTACCGTGCGGCGCTACTTCCCCTCTCCCTCGAATCTAATTTTTTTGTTCCTTAAGAAAGATCCAGATCTTTTTACATGGGGGCTCTCTTCTGAGGAGAAGGGGACACGAAATTTCCGTGTCTCTAGCTAGGGTCATGGGTGTTGGGTCGGTCATGGGCTTGTTTTGGATGGATATTGAATTGGGCTTGTGGTATTTAAAATCAAGAAGGCCCAAAATCTGAATTTTCCACTTCCCTTCCTTTTTTTTAATTATTTCAAAACTTTTCTATTTCCTTTTTTCTTAAAAATAAAACCTAAACTAAATCCTAAACCAAATTAAATTGTAAAATTAAACTAAATATCTAATTATGTAAGAATGATCATTTTTTGTGATTTCTTGATTAATAATACAATTAACTCAATGAAATTAATTCCTAAACGCAAATTGAACCTAAGGCGGTGTGACACTTTTTATGGATTTTCTATGATTTTAAAAATATTAAAAATGCATGAAATGCAACTAAATAAAGAAAAAAAACCTAAAAATCAATTAAAATTATTTTGGTCTATTTTTAGGAGTTATTTTCATGTAGGGCAAAAATCACGTGCTCACAGTATCAGCAGAGGGTATTCAGGTGGACCTAAAGAAGATAGAGGCAGTCAAGAATTGGCCTCGACCAACTTCAGTGACAGAGATTCGGAGTTTCTTGGGGCTAGCAGGTTATTACCTTTGGTTCGTAGAAGGATTTTCGTCTATTGCAGCCCTGATGACCAGATTGACCCAGAAGGGTGCCCAGTTCAGGTGCCCAGACGAGTGCGAGGTGAGCTTTCAAAAGCTCAAGACAGCTCTGACTACGGCACCGATATTTGTTTTGCCCACGGGTTCAGGGCCTTACACTGTCTATTGTGATGCTTCCCGCATTGGACTTGGTGCAGTATTGATGCAGGATGGCAAAGTCATTGCATATGCTTCGAGACAGTTGAAGATCCATAAGAAGAATTATCCGGTTCATGATCTAGAGTTGGAAGCTGTTGTTCATGCTTTAATGATTTGGAGGAATTATCTATATGGTGTGACGTGTGAGGTGTACACGGATCACAAGAGCCTTCAGTATCTTTTCAAGCAGAAAGAGTTGAATGTGAGGCAGTGTAGGTGTTCAGAGTTGTTGAAAGATTATGATGTTACTATCTTATACCACCTGGGTAAGGCTAATTTGGTGGCCGATGTTCCGGTCAGCCAGCATGGGTAGTCTTGCGTATATTCCAGTCAGCCAGAGACCGCTTGCTTTAGATGTTCAGGCCTTGGCCAATCGATTGGTGAGATTAGATATTTCTGAGCCTAGCCGAGTGTTAGCTTGCACGGTTGCCCGTTCTTCTCTATTGGAGCGTATCCGTGATCGGCAATGATGATCCCCATTTGTGTGTCCTGAAAGACACGGTGCAGCGTAGAGGTTCCACGAAGGTGACCTTAGATGATGATGGTGTTTTGAGATTGCAGGGGAAAGTTTGTGTGCCCAATGTTGATGGGATTCGAGAGTTGATCTTAGCGGAGGCCCGTAGTTCTCGGTATTCTATTCACTCGGGCGCCGTGAAGATGTATCAGGACTTGCGGCAGCATTATTGGTGGCAAAGAATGAAGAAGGATATTGTAGCGTATGTGGCTCGGTGTTTGAATTGTCAGTAGGTCAAGTATGAGCATCAGAGGCCCCACGGTTTATTTCAGAGGATTGAGCTTCCCTAGTGAAAATGGGAGAGGATTACCATGGATTTCATTACTGAACTTCCGTTGACCCGGAAGAAGTTTGATGTTATTTGGGTCATTATTGATCGGCTGACCAAGTCAGCGCACTTCATTCCAGTAGCAGTCTCCTATTCATCCGAGAGGTTAGCGGAAATTTATATCCGGGAGATTGTTCGCCTTCATGGTGTACCAGTATCCATCATTTCAGATTGGGGTACGTAGTTTACCTCGCACTTCTGGAGAGAGGTTCAGCAAGAGTTAGGCACCCAGGTCCAGTTGATCACAGCATTCCATCCTCAGACGGGCGGTCAGTCCGAGCGGACAATACAGATTTTGGAGGATATTCTCCGAGCTTGCGTCATAGATTTTGGAGTCTCGTGGGACCAATTTTTTCCTTTAGCAGAGTTCGCCTACAACAACAGCTACCAGTCCAGAATCCAGATGGCTCCATATGAGGCGTTGTATGGTAGGCGATGTCGGTCTCCAGTCGGATGGTTTGAGTCGGGAGAGGCTCGGTTATTGGGTACAGACTTAGTTCAGGAGGCCTTAGATAAGGTCAAGAACATTTAGGAGAGGCTGCGTTCAGCTCAGTCTAGGCAGAAGAGTTATGCAGAACGTAAGGTCCGAGATGTAGATTTTAGGGTTGGTGAGCGGGTATTGCTCCGGGTGTCACCTATGAAGAGCGTGATGAGGTTCGGAAAGAAGGGCAAGCTTAGCCCTAGGTACATTGGTCCGTTTGAGATTCTTGATCGAGTGGGAGAGGTGGCTTATAGACTTGCATTGCCACCTAGCTTATCAGTCGTGCATCCAGTTTTTCATGTGTCTATGCTTCGGAGGTATCACGACGATCCTACCCATGTGTTAGGCTTCAGCACTGTCCAGTTGGACAAGGATTTATCTTATGAGGAGGAGCCGTTAGCTATTCCAGACCGGCAGGTTCGTCAGTTGAGATCTAGGAGTTTTCCCTCTATTCGTGTTCAGTGGAAAGGTCAGCCCCCTGAGGCCTCAACCTGGGAGTCCGAGTCTGATATGCGGAGCCGTTATCCACATTTGTTCCCCGACTTAGGTACTTCTTTCTTTTGTCAGTTCGAGGACGAACGGTTGGTTTAGAGGTGGAGGATGTGACGACCCAAAGGGTCATCACCTGTTTCCTCATTTGTTCCATGCTTCTGAGGCCTTGAAAACCTCATTTTTACTTGACTCAATTTGCGTGCGCAGTCCGGGCTCGTAGCCGAAAAGATTTTATGTTGAAATATGTGAATTTTGTGAAATTTTTTAAGAATTTTGATATTAATATGATTAAAGTTGACTTTGTTCAACATTTTGGGTAAATGGACCCGGACTTGAGATAAGACGGTCCCAGAAGGTCCGTAGAAAAATATGTGACTCGGGTATGTGCCCGAAGTCGAATTCCGAGGTCTAGAGCCCGAGGAAAGAATTTTTCTGTTAAATTGTTTTTCTAAAATTATTAAGGAAAATGGAGAAGAAAATTTATCAAAAGACAGAGGTATCGGGATCGTATTTTGGTTCCGACGCCCGGTACAAGTCTTATATATTGTTTAAGCGCTTTTTGTGAAGTTTGGTCAAAATCAGACGTCGTTTGACGTGTTTCGGACTATAAGTTTCAAGTTTGAAAGTTCATGAAGTTTAAAAGAAAAATCATGTGTTTTGAGGCTTGATTATATGCAAATGATGTTATTTTGGCGATTTGATCGCACGAGTAAGTTCGTAGGATGTTTTTGAGCTTCTGTACATGGTTGGTTTGGAGCCCCGAGGGCTCGGGTGAGTTTTGGATAGGCATCGGATTGCATTTCTCATATTTGAAAAAACTGGTAAATGCGAGACTCGCAAATGCGACACACCATCGCAAATGCGAAATAAGGGAAATCTGGGCCACATCGCAATTGCGATCAAATTGTGCGCAAAAGCGGAGGGGACTAGATCGCAAATGCGATCAAGGCTTCACAAATGCGAAGTCCGCACCCAGGCCCAGTGTTCGCAAATGCGAACCAAAATATTGCAATTCCCAAGCCTGTGTTTTTCGCAATTGCGAACCAAGGTTCGCAATTCCCATATCCGCAACCCAGCAATTTTTATACTTAGTCGAAATTTCATCACTTTTCACCATTATTTCAAAACCCAAACACCATAGGCCATTTTTCAAGAGAAAACTTCATCCCAAATCACTTGTAAGTTGATTTTTACTCGATTCTTTCAATCTTTAACATCTTTAAACATGTTTTCCACTTGAAATCACGGATTTTCATGGGTGAAATTGGGATTTTTGGGTAGAACCTAGGTTTTCTATAAATTGGGGAGTTGGACCTCGATTTGAGGTCGATTTCAAAATAAATTACATATTTGAGTTCGTGGGGGAATGGGTAATCGGGTTTGGTCCGATCCTCGGGTTTTGACCACGTGGGCTCGGGGGCATTTTTGGAATTTTTGGGAAAAACTTGGGAAAATCATTTTTATACATTCAAATCGATTCATATAGTGTTTATTAAAGTAATTGAACAATTTGTGATTAGATTCGAGCGGATTGGAGGTGGAACCGCGAGGTAAAGCGATAGTTGAGGATTATGTGGATTTCTAGGCTTTGAGGTAAATGTTTGGTTTAACCCTAGCTTGAGAGAATAGGAGTTGAGTCTTGTTGCTAATTGCTATGTGATCGAGTACGATGCATAGGCATGGTGACGAGTATCTATACATTGGTGTCTAGCACGACCGTGAGTCTTTATAATGTGATTATCATGAATAGGTTGTGAACTTCATATCTATTGGAGAATTTCTATATGTTGTGAATAACATGTGAACGGTGATAGGATCATTTGATTCCAAGGAGCATTGGCTCGAGTTGTGATACGAATATTGAAAGTATAAGAAATAACTTGATTCTTTGGAGCGTTGGCTCAAAATGGTAGAGTGAATTATAAGATAAGAGAAGTAAGAAAAAGAGAAAGCGTGTTGATTATTCCCTTGCCTGGACGTTTGGTTGAAATTGTTGGTTTCTCTCCCTTGCCGGGATTTTTGTCAAATGTTTGCTTATTGTTATGTCCTTTAATTGTGACTGTTGTTTGAGGAGTCAGACTATTAAATGATATTGAGGAGCGGTTGCACGCCGCAACAATAATATTGAGGATCGGGTTGCGCGCTGCAACAATGATATATAAGGGTCGGGTTGCGCGCCGCAACAGTGATACCTGATAAGTGGTATTTATGGGTCGGGTTGCATGCCGCAACAGTGATATTTGTGGAGCGGGTTGCACGCCGCAGCAGTGATATTTGTGGAGCGGGTTGCACGCCGCAACAGTTATTGATACTATGTGTTTGTATTGAGTATTGTTTCCTTATTCATTGTGAATCTAAGTTGTTCTAGTTTGTTACTTGGGATTACTGTTGAGATTGTATCTCCCCATAGCATGTCTCCCCCTCCCATGTTGTTAATTGCCTTGTATTCAATGTTCCGTTGTATATTTATAACTGCACAGGTTTATGTGGTGTCCAGTCCAGACTCGTCACTACTTCGCCGGGGTTAGGCTAGATACTTACCAGCACATGGGGTCGGTTGTGCTGATGCTACACTTCTGTGCATATTTGGACAGGTCCAGGTTTTGAAGAGCAGCAGTATTAGTGCGGGAGCAGGTTTTCATTTTCACGAGACTGAGGTAGCCTTGCAGGCTTCCGCAGGCCCGACGTCTCTTCTTTGTGTTCTCTTTTAGACTATTGCCTCATTGTTTTTGAGACGAACAACTTATATATTTCTTTCAGACCATTGTATTTAGTATATTCTTAGTAGTTCGTGAGTACTGTGACACTGAATCTTGGGTAGAGGTTATTATCGACTACTCCGCGTTTTGATTCGTATTTATAAATTAGACTTCCGCTGTTGTTCTTATTAAATTTCATGTTCTTTATTGATGCTATAAACTATTGAAATAATTGTTTAGTAAGGGAAAGGTAATTGAGTTAGCTTGCCTAGCTACCCCGAGTAGGTGCCATCACGATCCCGATGGTGGGAAATCCGGGTCGTGACAAGTTGGTATCAGAGCACTAGGTTACATAGGACTCACAACTCACGGACAAACTCGGTCGAATCTGAGGGATCGGTATGTAGACGTCTGTATTTATCCCCCAAAGGCTACAGATTTAGGAAAGTTTTGCATTTGTTCTTTCTCGTCGTGCGGTTCTATTTTTCAAGTACCAATTGAATTTCTACTCTATTCCTCCGCAGATGGCGAGAACACGCGCGTCTTCATCTACCGCTCAGTAGTCCGAGACCCCAGCAGCGGCCCCAGTGGCAGACCCTAAGGTAGGCCTTGACGAGGAGATTTCGACCCCAGCCCAGATATCTCTGGTGGGCCCAGCGCAGGTCCCAAAGGGGTTTATTGCTACCCCAGTTCTTCAGGACGCCTTGGTCCGGTTGGTTGGCCTCATGGAGAGTGTCACCGAAACAGGATTGCTTCCTGCAGCACCAGCCACTTCCCAGGCTGGAGGAGGAGCCCAGACTCCTGCTACACGTACTCCGGAGCAGGTAGCTCCCCAAATTCCGATTCTACTAGTTCAGACAACGGTGGCAGGTCAGCCGGATATAGCGGCTCAGGCCGGAAATGAGATCACTTTTCAGGAGGCGGCCAGTATGGGCCGTATAGTTGAGACAACTTTGCTACAGGGAGGTAGTCATGGGTCGGATAAGAGTCTTCGTCATGTAGGTAGATTTAGTGGTACTTCGTCAGGAGGTAGAGGTTCTTATGGTAGAGGCCATCCTCTCAGGCCTTTTCAGTCAGCTCTCCAGGTCACTCATGGTACTTCAGGTGGTCATTCGGGCCGTCAGGGCCAGTCTCATCGTACAGGGGGATGTTACGAGTGTGGTGACTATGGTCACATCAGGAGAGCTTACCCAAGATTGAGGGGTACACAGTCACAGTAGCAGGGTCCTCGCCCCATGATTCAGGCACCAGTTGACCCACAGCCTGCCCAGCCAGCAGGGGCGGGGGTAGGGATCATAGAGGTGGAGGTCAGGACCATAGAGGTGGAGGCCGTACCGCCAGAGGTAGGGGTCGGTCGGTGGCCGATTGTCCTAGAGACATGGTTCAGGGAGTTGGGGCTGAGCCCCAGTTTTATGATTTGCCAGCCAGGCCAGAGGCGGAGGCGTTAGATGCTGTTATTACAGGTACTATTCTGGTTTGTGATAGAGATACGTCAGTGCTATTTGACCCTGGGTCTACATATTCATATGTGTCTTCCTATTTTGCACCCTACCTGGCTATGTCTAGTTATACTTTGGACATTCCTGTTTATATGTCTACATCGGTGGGTGACTCCATAGTAGTCAACCGGGTGCATCGTTCCTGTGTGGTGGTGTTTGAGAGTCTTGTGACCCATGTTGATCTACTGCTATTAGATATGGTGGATTTTGACGTTATATTGGGGATGGATTGGTTGTCCCCGTATCATGCCATCTTGGATTGCCACGCCAAGACGGTGACCTTGGCCTTGCCAGAATTGCCCCGACTAGAGTGGAGAGGGACCTCAGGTCATGCCACTCGCAGTGTTATTTCCTATGTTAAGGCTCGACGCGTGGTCGAGAAGGGGTGTTTAGCTTATCTGGCGTATGTTTGAGACTCCAGCGCAGAGGTTCTTTATATTGACTCGGTTCTTATTGTTTGGGAGTTTCCCGAGGTTTTCCCTTCAAAACTGTCGGGTATGCCGCCCGACAGGGACATTGATTTCTGTATTGATCTGGTTTCGGGCACGCAGCCAATTTCTATTCTGCCGTATCGCATGGCCCCGCCAGAGTTAAAAAAGTTAAAGGACCAGTTCTAGGATTTACTAGAGAATGGTTTTATGAGGCCTAGTGTTTCTCCTTGGGGTGCGCCGGTGTTATTTGTAAAGAATAAGGATGGTTCGATACGGATGTGTATTGATTACCGGCAGTTGAACAAAGTGACGATAAAGAACAAATATCCACTGTCGAGGATTGATGATTTATTTGACCAGCTTCAGGGAGCAAGGGTGTTCTCAAAGATAGACTTGAGATCTGGCTACCATCAGCTGAGGATTAGGGCGTCTGATGTCCCTAAGACAGCATTCCGCACTCTGTATGGGCACTACGAGTTTTTAGTCATGTCGTTTGGGTTGACCAATGCCCCAACAGCATTTATGGATTTGATGAACCGAGTGTTCAGGCCTTACCTAGACTTGTTCATGATAGTCTTTATAGATGATATTCTGGTGTACTCCCGCAGCTGGGAATAGCACAAGTAGCACCTTAGAGTGGTTCTCCAGACTCTGAAGGATAGTCAGTTATATGCTAAGTTTTCGAAGTGCGAGTTCTAGTTGAGTTCGGTCTCATTTGTGGGTCATATTGTATCAGTAGAGGGTATTCAGGTGGACCCAAAGAAGATTGAGGCAGTCAAGAATTGGCCTCGACCAGCTTCAGTGACCGAGATTCGGAGTTTCTTGGGGCTAGAAGGTTATTATCGTCGGTTCGTAGAAGGATTTTCGTCTATTGCAGCCCCGATGACTAGATTGACCCCGAAGGGTGCCCAGTTCAGGTGGTCAGACGAGTGTGAGGCAAGCTTTCAAAAGCTCAAGACAGCTCTGACTACGGCACCGGTATTGGTTTTCCCAACGGGTTCAGGGCCTTACACTGTCTATTGTGATGCTTCCCGCGTTGGACTTGGTGCAGTATTGATGCAGGATGGCAAAGTCATTGCCTATGCTTTGAGACAGTTGAAGATTTGTGAGAAGAATTATCCGGTTCATGATCTAGAGTTGGCAGCTGTTGTTCATGCTTTAAAGATTTGGAGGCATTATCTATATGGTGTGACGTGTGAGGTGTACACGGATCACAAGAGCCTTCAGTACCTGTTCAAGCAGAAAGAGTTGAATGCGAGGCAGCGTAGGTGGTTAGAGTTGTTGAAAGATTATGATGTTACTATCTTATACCACCAGGGTATGGACAATGTGGTGGCCGATGTATTAAGTAGGAAATCCGCCAGCATGGGTAGTCTTGCGTATATTCCGGTCAGCCAGAGACCGCTTGCTTTAGATATTCAGGCCTTGGCCAATCGATTGGTGAGATTAGATATTTCTGAGCCTAGCAGAGTGTTAGCTTAGACGGTTGCCCGTTCTTCTCTATTGGAGCGTATCCGTGATCGGCAGTGATGATCCCCATTTATGTGTCTTGAGAGACACGGTGTGGCGTGGAGGTGCCACAAAGGTGACCTTAGATGATAATGGTGTTTTGAGATTGTAGGGGTGAGTTTGTGTGCCCAATGTTGATGGGATTAGAGAGTTGATCTTAGCGGAGGCCCGTAGTTCTCGGTATTCTATTCACCCGGGCGCCGCGAAGATGTATCAGGACTTGCGGCAGCATTATTGGTGGTGAAGAATGAAGAAGGATATTGTAGCGTATGTGGCTCGGTGTTTGAATTGTCAGCAGGTCAAGTATGAGCATCAGAGGCCCCACGGTTTATTTCAGAGGATTGAGCTTCCCGAGTGAAAATGGGAGAGGATTACCATGGATTTCATTACTGGACTTCCGTTGACCTGGAAGAAGTTTGATGTTATTTGGGTCATTGTTGATAGGCTGACCAAGTTAGCACACTTCATTCCAGTAGCAGTCTCTTATTCATCCGAGAGGTTAGCGGAGATATATATCCGGGAGATTGTTTGCCTTCATGGTGTACCGGTATCCATCATTTCAGATTGGGGTACGCAGTTTACCTCGCACTTCTGGAGAGCAGTTCAGCAAGAGTTAGGCACCCAGATCCAGTTGAGCACAGCATTCCATCCTCAGCCGGATGGTCAGTCCGAGCGGACAATACAAATTTTGGAGGATATGCTACGAGCTTGCGTCATTGATTTTAGAGGCTCGTGGGACCAATTTTTGCCTTTAGCAGAGTTCGCCTACAACAACAGCTACCAGTCCAGAATTCAAATGGCTCCATATGAGGCGTTGTATGGTAGGCGATGTCGGTCTCCAGTCGGATAGTTTCAGCCGGGAGAGACTCGGTTATTGGGAACAGACTTAGTTCAGGAGGCCTTAGATAAGGTCAAGATCATTCAGGAGAGGCTGCGTTCAATTCAGTCTAGGCAGAAGAGTTATGCAGACCGTAAGGTCCGAGATGTAGATTTTATGGTTGGTGAGCGGGTATTGCTCCGGGTGTCGCCTATGAAGGGCGTGATGAGGTTCGGAAAGAAGGGCAAGCTTAGCCCTAGGTACATTGGTCCATTTGAGATTATTGATCGAGTGGTAGAGGTGGCTTATAGACTTGCATTGCCACCTAGCTTATCAGTCGTGCATCCAATTTTTCATGTGTCTATGCTTCGGAGGTATCACGGCGATCCTACCCATGTGTTAGACTTCAGCACTGTCCAGTTGGACAAGGATTGATCTTATGAGGAGGAGCCAATAGCTATTCTAGACCGGCAGGTTCGTCAGTTGAGATCTAGGAGTTTTCCCTCTATTCGTGCTCAGTGGAGAGGTCAACCCCCTAAGGCCTCGACCTGGGAGTCCTAGTCTGATATGCGGAGCCGTTATCCACATATGTTCCCTGACTCAGGTACTACTTTCTTTTGTCCGTTCGAGGACGAACGGTTGTTTTAGAGGTAGAGGATGTGACAACCCAAAGGGTCATCACCTGTTTTCTCATTCGTTCCATTCTTCCGAGGCCTTAAAAACCAAATTTTTACTTGCCTCGATTTGCGTGCACAGTTCGGGCACGCAGCCGAAAAGCTTTTATGTTGAAATAAGTGAATTCTGTGAAACATTTGAAGAATTTTGATATTAATATGATTAAAGTTGACTTTGGTCAACATTTTGGGTAAACGGACCTAGACCTGAGATTGGACGGTCCCGGAAGGTCCGTAGAAAAATATGGGACTCGGGCATGTGCCCGAAGTCAAATTCCGAGGTCTAGAGCCCGAGGAAAGAATTTTTCTGTTAAATTGTTTTTCTAAAATTATTAAGGAAAATGGAGATGAAAATTTATCAAAAGACTGAGGTATCGGGCTCGTATTTTGGTTCCGATGCCCGGTACATGTCTTATATATTGTTTAAGCACTTTCTGTGAAGTTTAGTCAAAATTAGACATCGTTTGACGTGTTTCGGACTATAAGTTCCAAGTTTGAAAGTTCATGAAGTTTAAAAGAAAAATTATGTGTTTTGAGGCTTGATTCTATGTAAATGGTGTTATTTTGGCAATTTGATCGCATGAGTAAGTCCGTAGGATGTATTTGAGGTTGTGTACATGGTTGGTTTGGAGCCCCGAGGGTTCGGGTGAGTTTTGGATAGGCATCAGATTGAATTTCTCATATTTGAAAATTCTGGTATTCCTCAATTCTGGTATCTTCGCACTTGCGAAGAATTTCTCTCAAATGTGAGACTCGCAAATGCGAACACACCATCGCAAATGCAAAATAAGGGAAATCTGAGCCAGATCGCAAATGCGATCAAATTGTGCGCAAAAGTAGAGGGGACCAGATCACAAATGCAATCAAGGCTTCGCAAATGCGATGTCCGCACCCAGGCCCAGTGTTCGCAAATGCGAACCAAAATATCGCAATTCCCAAGCCTGTGTCTTTCGCAATTGCGAACCAAGGTTCGCAATTCCCATATCCGCAACCCAACAATTTTTATACTTAGTCGAAATTTTATCACTTTTCACCATTCTTTCAAAATCAAAACACCATAGGCCATTTTTCAAGAGCAAACTTCATCCCAAATCACTTGTAAGTTGATTTTTACTCGATTCTTTCAATCTTTAACATCATTAAACATGTTTTCCACTTGAAATCAAGGATTTTCATGGGTGAAATTGGGATTTTTGGGTAGAACCTAGGTTTTCTATAAATTGGGGAGTTGGACCTCGATTTGAGGTCAATTTCAAAACAAATTACATATTTGATTTCGTGGGGGAATGGGTAACCGGGTTTTGGTCCGAACCTCGGGTTTTGACCATGTGGGCCCGGCGGCATTTTTGGAATTTTTGGGAAAAACTTGGGAAAATCATTTTTATGCATTCAAATCGATTCATATAGTGTTTATTAAAGTAATTGAATAATTTGTGATTAGATTCGAGCGAATTGGAGGTGGAACCGCGAGGTAAAGCGATAGTTGAGGATTAAGTGGATTTCAAGGCTTTGAGGTAAGTGTTTGGTTTAACCCTAGCTTGAGGGAATAGGATTTGAATCTTGTTGCTAATTGGTATGTGATCGAGTACGATGTATAGGCACGGTGACGAGTATATATACATTGGTGTCTAGCACGACCGTGAGTCCTTATAATGTGATTATCATGAATTGGTTGTGAACTTCATTTCTATTGGAGAATTTCTATATGTTGTGAATAACATATGAACGGTGATAGGATCATTTGATTCCAAGGAGCATTGGCTCGAGTTGTGATACGAATATTGAAAGTATACGAAATAACTTTATTCTTTGGAGCGTTGGCTCAAAATGGTAGAGTGAGTTATAAGATAAGAGAAGTAAGAAAAAGATAAAGCGTGTTGATTATTCCCTTGCCGGGACGTTTGGTGGAACTTGTTGGTTTCTCTCCCTTGCCGGGATTTTTGTCAAATGTTTGCTTATTGTTATGTCCCTTAATTGTGACTGTTGTTTGAGGAGTCAGACTGTTAAATGATATTAAGGAGCGGGTTGCACGCCGCAAAAATAATATTGAGAATCGGGTTGCGCGCTGCAACAATGATATATAAGAGTCGGGTTGCACGCCGCAACAGTGATACCTGATAAGTGGTATTTATGGGTCGGGTTGCACGCCGCAGTAGTGATATTTGTGGAGTGGGTTGCACGCCGCAACAGTTATTGTTACTATATGTTTGTATTGAGTATTGTTTCCTTGTTCATTGTGAATCTAAGTTGTTCTAGTTTGTTACTTGTGATTACTGTTGAGACTGTATCTCCCCATAGCATGTCTCCCCCTCCCATGTTGTTAATTGCCTTGTATTCGATGTTCCGTTATGTATTTATAACTGCACAAGTTTATGTGGTGTCCAGTCTAGCCTCGTCACTACTTCGCCAGGGTTAGGCTAGACACTTACCAGCACATGGGGTCGGTTGTGCTGATGCTACACTTCTGTGCATTTTTGCACAAGTCCAGGTTTTGAGGAGCAGCAGCAGCATTAGTGCGGGAGCAGGTTTTCATTTTCACGAGACTGAGGTAGCCTTACAGGCGTTCGCAGGCCCGACGTCTCTTCTTTATGTTCTCTTTTAGACTGTTGCCTCATTGTTTTCGAGGCGGAAAGCTTATATATTTCTTTCAGACCATTGTATTTAGTATATTCTTAGTAGTTCGTAAGTACTGTGACTCCAAATCTTGGGTAGAGGTTATTATCGACTACTCCGCATTTTGATTCGTACTTATAAATCAGACTTCCGCTATTATTCTTATTAAATTTCATGTTCTTTATTGATGCTATAAACTGTTGAAATAATTGTTTAGTAAGGGAAATGTAATTGAGTTGGCTTGCCTAGCTACCAGGAGTAGGCGCCATCACGATCCCGATGGTGGGAAATTCGGGTCGTGACAGATATCATGTCTATAGGATGCACATGCATGTAGAAAATATGCCTATAGGTCCTTTCTGATTCTTGCATATCCACTTCTCGCTAGGCAAACATGTTATAGGTCTTAATAACCAAATGCAATCAGATGTCATGTTCATATAAAATCCAGCATTTAGATGTCATGCCTATAGGGTTTCTACATTTTTTACTATGTCTATAAAATGTGTTCTAAAGTTGAAAAACACATAGAAAGCATGTCTACAGGAGCTTTAACCAAATCTGAATCGCCTCACTCGAATATAAGTCTAAAATCAGTAATAACAATGTATTACCAGTCACAGAATTCATGATTTTTTGCTAAAATCTGCCTTTGTTTAAAAAAACTAACGACTTCTCTTAAATCAGTATGTGTTTAGATTATTTCGTTGTTTATGAGATTAGTAGACATCATGCCTATAGGATCTTCGTCCAACACCTGGGCAAACTATAGGATAAAACTTATAAACTGAATAAGATTCTATTAGTTACAACCCGCAGGCAGGCCTGATTCGGGCTTCTTATCTGAACTATGTAATAAATCAGTCTGCCTTAAATCTTTAAGTTTGAATTAGACCTTAAACAGTACATGCAAGTCATGCTACATTATGTGCTATTCTTTGGTTTAAAGGAGGTCTGTTTGAGCCTTTTTATTGGTTTATATGCTTCCCCAAACTTGCTATATGTGTTTTGTTTGTCGCCTTAGTATGTTTTACCTTTTGAAACCACTAATAATCCCAACATCTCTTCCCTTTAGGATTAGTAGTCCCAAGTACCTCCTGGACTGATAGGATTGGGATGGGTAATAGCATACAATAAGTAAACGAGACCATTATGCGCTATAATACCTTAACGGGGTGGGAAAGGGTAGATATAGATATGATGACCATGCGATAACATCACATGTAGCCCCTCACAGAGGAGTGATTACTGGATATTGTGTGGGTTGATCTATATTATTAATAAATCTAGGAACCCCTTTCCTTTGTTCTTTGTTTTTTTAAAATTTTTAAAAAAAAAATGTTTCTCCTAAGAAAATCAACTCTATTTAATTCTTTCAAATTTGTTTATTTCTAACCTTTATGTGGAAAATCCCCTATTATTTGAAGTCCTACTTGCCTATGTGTTATTTATACTTAAATCACAATAATAGCTTGGCCGGGAACTATATTAGTGGATTCTGAGGGGTGCCTAACACCTTCCCCTTGGAATAATTTCAAGCCCTTACCCTATCTCTCGTTATCCAAATCAAACCATTCTTAGTGTCTTAATGCACTTAAATCATTAGGTGGCGACTCTTCAATTCCGTTTCACCCTATTCCCAAAAGGGAACGACTTGTCCTCCCAAATGTCATAAACCCGATTTCGCGAGAAAAAAGGGCGCGCGACACCTATCACATCCATTTGGAATAAGGTGAATCACATATTTGATGAAAGGCAATGAGGATCTAATAGCTTCCATGCGATCTACTGGGGCAAAAGTCTCAGCACAATCGATCCCTTCCTCCTGATTGTATCCTTGGATAACAAGCCTTGCTTTGTTCCTTATAGTATTTCCATGTTTATCCAGCTTATTCCTGAAAACCCACCTGGTCCCTATGATAGTTCTGTCTGAGGGTCTAGGTACCAGGTGTCATACCTTATTTCTTCTCGTCTGCATCCTTCAAGGCTTCCTTGATATTTTTGGGTTCTATTTGGGATAGAAATGCTGAAAAGGCTAGGGAATTTCTGGTTTTTGATCTTGTCTAAACTCTAGAATCAAGGGGGTAATTATATTATCAAGTGGATGGGAGCCTTTGTGTTTCCAATTTGCGACTGAAGTTTGATTGGTAGAGGAACTGGGTAAGTTAAATGGATTTTCTTGCACTCCTTGTTTTGTTACTTGTGGAGTGCCTTGCACTGCATCTCCAACTCTTTCTTTAGCTTCAGTGGTAGTAATTGGGTATCAGGTTCCTCTTGAGAAGTGGAAAAGGATGTTACATTGTCTTCACCTATCTCCGTCATCTGTCTCATCATATCAACCTTGCCATTTAAGACATCAGATATTTCCCCAGGAACCAAAAATGGTTCATTATCTTGATCATCATTGTTTCCTTCCTTGTTAGAAGAGGGTGTCTCATTGAATAACACATGAACATTTTCTTCCACACATTGTGTCCTTTTTCTGTAGACTTTGTAGGCTTTGCTTTGAGAGGAATATTCTAGAAAGATTCTTTCATCGCTTTTTGCATCAAACTTCCCAAGCTAGTCCATCCCGTTGTTGAGAGCATAGCGTTTGCATCCAAAGGTTTTCAGATGAGTTATCTTTGGTTTTCTTCCATTGAGCAGCTCATAGGGGTTTTGTTTAGGAGGAACCTGATCATACACCTGTTTCACCAAGTAGCAAGCAGTGTTTATTACTTCTGCCCAGAATTTTTTGGCGATTCCACTATCGATGAGCATTGTCTGTGCCATGTCTTTCAAAGTTTTGTTCCTCCTTTTAACAACATCATTTTGTTGTGGATTCCTTGGTGCTGAGAAGTTGTGAGTGATTTTGTTACAAAGCTCATCTAGTTTGGCATTTGCCAAATTTTGTCCCGTGGTCAGATCTGATGCATGCTACCTTCTATTTCATCTTCACGTGGATCTTCTCGACAGAGAAAAAAATTCCTCGAAAGTCTCATCCTGTGTTCTAAGAATTAATGACCAGGTACATCTTGAATTTGGCAGACCACGAACTAGGTCCCTCTAAATCAGTTTATTCATAGGTGAGAAGCTTGCATGCCTCAATCTTCTATGCCAAAGTTCTGCATCATCAACAACTGCCTTCAGCAGCTCATATCACCCGCTTATAGAAATTCAATATCAGCAACATAGATGTTCTTGTATCGTCTAGCTACTAAGACCACTTTGCCAATTACTAGATTGGTAATTGTGCACACTTTTAATACGAACTCTACTTTGTTCCCTTTATCACAAATTTGAGAAACACTCAAGAGACTGTACTTCAGGCCATCCACATAGTACACGTTCTCAATTGAGTGTGAAAGAGACTTTCTAACTTTTCACCACCGAGAATGTACCCCTTTTTCATTTCCAAAGGATACAATCCCCTCCCTGCAGGGCTTTTAGTGAGAGAAAATCCATGGTGTTTCCAGTCATATGCTTTTAGCATCCACTGTCCACGAACCATTGCAGTTCGCTTCCTCTCATTGTTCCCTATACATATAAATTATGGGTTAGATTGAGGAACCCAAACTAGTTTGGGTCCCTTGTTATGAGAAAAGGGATGAATAAAAGCTTTTCTAGTCCATACACGCAATATTCGTTTTTTGCGAGTGGTATCTGGTCCCTCTTTAGTAGTCATTTTTTCAGCAAACACTTTGTTCTTCTAAATAGATTGAACTCTGGTCTAAAAATTTTCTTTGAAATGCCCATTATTCCCACTGTGGGCACAAAGCCAGTTATCAGGAACTGTGACGTACTTGCTATAAGGGTTGTAAGGATTTTTCCCCTTTTGGAACTCGATTCCCTGCCTGTTTCCACTATTATTGAAGTACATGGCAGTGACAGTATCATAGGACCAGGTCCACTTGAGAGATTTCTCAAGATTAATTTTTACTTTCTTCAATTCAGCTTGAAGCTGCCTATTTTTCTCAAGTTCACCACATAGACTAGTTCTCGCATCATTTAATTCCTTTTCAAGTTTGATGTGTGTCTCACTAGCTACTTCCTTCCCTTTTTCAATACTTACATCCCTATGTTCTGATTTTAGTCCCTCAATGATTTCCTTTAGATCTGTGATAACCACCAAAAAGTCATCCCTTTCTTGCTCACTATCAGCAATTTTCTCTTCTAGGGCATTCTTTTCTTTGCTTAGGTTTTCTATGGTTTCCTTCAAGTCAACAACCACTACCATCAAGTCATCTCTCTTATTTTCTACACTATTTATTTTTTCAGTTAGAGCTTTATTTTCTTTTTCAAGATTAGATATGGTCTCAATTAAATCCACCACACAGACCACCAGATCATCTCTAGATTGTTCAGCATCTCCTAGCTCTATGGTCAGGGCCTCCTTATCATTATCAAGACGTAATATGCATCAATTAAAACATTTGCTAGAGACATCAATTTCTTAGAGAAATATCTTAGAGGAATAGGACTTCAGATTTCTCTGAATATCCCTAAAATTTACCTCATAATTTTCATCATCATACTGCGCCATCAATGCAAACAACGAGTCATATTCCTTTGCTTCAGTTTCCACTGCAATCATGGAGCTATTTTCTGCATCTAGTTCCCCTTCTGATTCACTGGGGGAGTCTCCCCAAGCAGTAAGAGTTTGCCTCACAACATTGTCAACTACACTTTTTTGGCTGAATCATTTGTCAGAAACCGGGTTCCTTTTTGCTGCTTTGTCAGGGTTTTGTTTGTAATGCTTCTGTTTCAGAAGTGGGCAGTCTTTGATGATATGCCCTAGCTTTCCGCACTTGTGATAGAGATCATTGTTTCTTGGTTTGCTTATACTACCTCTCTTAGGTATACCACCATTTCTTCGAACCATCTTTTGAAATCTTTTAGTGAGATAAGCCATATCACTATCTTCTTCACTTGAGTCATTGTTTTCAGCTTTGAGCACCAGGTACTTCTCATTCTTTGGCTCTCTTCTTTCACTATATTTCTTTCTTTTCATCTCGTATGTCTTCGTATTTCCAATCAGCTCATCCATGGTTAGAGTATGCAGATCTTTAGCTTCAGTGATAGCATTCACCTTACTCTCCCAAGAGCCAGGTACAACACGAAGAACCTTCCGTACAAGCTTGTTTCTGGGAATAACATCTCTAAGTGAATGAAGCTCATTTATAATAGATGTGGATCTAATGTGCATATCTTGTATAGACTTATTATCCTTCATCCTGAAGAGCTCATACTCGGTAGTTAGCATGTTAATCTTGGATTGTTTAACCTGAGTGGTTCCTTCATGTGCCATTTGCAAAACTTCCTATATTTCCTTGGTAGAATCACATGCTGAGATTCTATTGTACTCATCAGGTCCTATACCACATACCAAGATTTTCTTGGCACGAAAGTTCTTTTCTACAACTTTTCTGTCAATATCACTGTACTCTTTTCTACTTTTCGACACCATTGGTCTAGTTTCTCCAAGTTTCTTCATAGGAACACGTGGACCATCACAAATGACGTCCCACAGCTCTTAGTCTTCTGCCATTATAAAATCATGAATACGAGTCTTCCACCAGTAGTAATACTGACCATTGAATCTAGGCGGTCTATAGGTTGATTGTCCTTCCTCAAAGTTAGGTGGAGCAGCCATTGAGATCCTTTCTAGGTGTTAACCTTTTAGAAAAAACTTGCTCTGATACCAATTGTTAGTTTATATGAGTTCACCAACTGTATAGAGACCTGGTCCTATATCAGTTCCCATAGTGCTAACTACTGAACCAGTATGTAAATGATACACATGATTTTTACGTGGCAAAATCCCAACTCAAGGGGACAAAAACCACGACCTTCACTGGTAGGATTTCAACTTTACTAACTTGTAAACACACTATTACAAGCCACTTTACAATGACTATATTATAAATACTTCAACTCAACTAACTTATGATACACTTACCACAACCACTTTGTCACTCACTATTTACAAAGACTTTAACTCAACTAACTTGTGATACACTTACCACAAGCAACTTTGTCACTCACTAGTTACAAAGACTTTAACTTATGACTAACTCTAGTTACAACACAAACTAAGAAGGTTTATGATTTTGAGTTTCCTAAAACAAAGCTTCTAATAAAGCAAGATAAGAATTGCAATGAAGAACAAATAATGAAGACTCAACAAACCTAAGGACTTAAGATATCTTCAATTTTTGGATCTTATCCTTGAGGTTGCAGTTGATTTGTTCTTGAGAGAGAGGTTGCGGCTAGTACTTCAAAGAACATCACTGGAAAATGCTCAAGTATGTCTTGTGCCTTACACCATATTGTTATACTACCAAAGACATTCCAAGGATGATGTCAATTCTTGGTTGGTACATGCCTCTTCCCGATGGGAAGTGACTTCTGTAATGTCTGTTGCACTGTTGCAGGCAGTCACTTTCTGTAGTTTCTTTCCAGCTGTATACTTGACATACTTTTGTTAGGGGTACACCAAGGGATCAAATCCTTAATATGGTTCTTGTGAACCTCCTCGTCAAGGCTCACCGGAACTTTCTGGGCTGGGGCTGGGGCCGGAACCTCCTCGTCAAGGCCAACCTGAGGGTCTGCCACTGGTGTTGCTGCTGGTGGTTGGGCCCTGTCCCTACCTCATCCCCTAGCGTGTCCATGTCCTCTACCCCTAGCGGGAGCTGCCTGGGGCTCGGACTGCTGATCGGTGGATGAGGAAGCGCGTGTTCTCGCCATCTGCGAAAGAACAAAGTTGAAATTCAATCAGCATTTGAGAAACCAAATCGCACGACAAGAAAGAACAATTGAGAGATTTTTCCTAACTCAATCGACTCTGGGGAACAAGTACAAACGTCTCCGTACCTACCCCTCAGACTCTACTAAGTTTGTCCGTGAGTTGTGAGACCTATGTAACGTAGTGCTCTGATACCAACTTGTCATGACCCTGATTTCCCACCATCGGGATCGTGATGGCGCCTACTCGTAGTAGCTAGGCAAGCCAACTTATTTACCTTTTCATCATTAAACAATTATCTTAATAGTCTAAAGCATAAATATAGAACAGTAATTCTAATGAGAACAATAGCGAAAGTCTGTCTAATAAATACGAATCCAAATGCGGAACAGTCATTAAAACCTCTACCCAAGATTTGGTGTCACATTACTCACGAACTACTAAAGATGTACTAAAAAATGGTCTGAAAGAAATATATAAGTTGTCTGTCTCGAAAACAATGAGGTAACAGTCTAATAAGAAAAGCATAGAGAAGAGACGTTGGGCCTGCGGACGCCTGCAAGGCTACCTCAGTTTCGTGAAAATGAAAACCTGCTCCTGCACTAATGCTGCTACTACTCCTTAAAATCTGGACCTGTGTAAAAATGAACAGAATTGTAGCATCAGCACAACCGACCCCATGTGCTGGTAAGTGTCTAGCCTAACCCCGACGAAGAAGTGACGAGGCTAGACTAGACACCGCATAAAATTGTGCAGCTATAAATATACAACGGAACATCGAATACAAGGCAATTAACATCATGGGAGGGGAAACATGCTACGGGGAGATACAATATCAATAGTAATCCCAAGTAACAAACTAGAACAACTTAGGTTCACAATGAACAATGAATCAATACTCAATACAAACACATGGCATCAATAACTGTTGCGGCGTACAATCCGCTCCACAAATATCAATGTTGCGGCGTGCAACTCGCTCCATAAATATCATTGTTGCGGCATGCAACCCGACCCATACCATTTATCAGGTATCCTGTTGCGGCGTGCAACCCGACCCTCATATATCATTGTTGCAGCGCGCAACCCGATCCTTAATATTTTTGTTGCGGTGTGCAGTCCGCTCCTCAATATCCTTAACAGTCTCACTCCTCAAACAACAATCACAATTTAGGGACATAACAATAAGCAAACATTTGACAAAAATCCCGGCAAGGGAATAAAATCCAACAAGTTCAACCAAACGTCCCGGCAAGGGAATAATCAACAACGCTTTCCTTTTCTTACTTTTCTTATCTTATAATTCACTCTACCATTTTGAGCCAACGCTCCAAATCATCCAGTCATTTCATATACTTTCAATATTCGTATCACAATTCGAGCCAATGCTCCCAGGAATCAAATAATTATTTTACCGTTCACATGTTATTCACAACATATAGAATTTCTCCAATAAACACGGAGTTCACAACCAAGTCATGGAAATCACATTATAAGGACTCTCGGTCATGCTAAACACCGATGTATAGATACTCGTCACCATGCCTATACATCGTACTCTATTACATAGCAATTAGCAACAAGACTCAATTCCTATTCCCTCAAGCTAGGGTTAAACCAAACACTTACCTCAAAGCCTTGAAATCCACTTAATCCTCAACTATCGCTTTACCTCGTGGTTCCACCTCCAATTCACTCGAATCTAATCACAAATTGTTCAATTACTTTAATAAACACTATATGAATGGATTTGAATGCATAAAAATGATTTTCCAAATTTTTTTTTCCAAAAATTCAAAAAATGCCCCCGGGCCCACGTGGTCAAAACCTGAGGGTCGGACCAAAACCCGATTACCCATTCCCCCACGAACTCAAATATGTAATTTGTTTTGAAATCGGACCTCAAATCGAGGTCCAACTCCCTAATTTATAGAAAATCTAGGTTCTACCCAAAAACCCCAATTTCACCCATGAAAATCCTTGATTTCAAGTGGAAAACATGTTTAATAATGTTAAAGATTGAAATAATTGAGTAAAAAAAAACTTAAAAGTGATTTGGGATGAAGTTTGCTCTTGAAAAATCGCCTATGGCATTTGGGTTTTGAAAGAATGGTGAAAAGTGATGAAATTTCGACTAAGTGTAAAAATTGCTGGGCTGCGGATATGGCAATTACGAACCTAGGTTCGCAATTGCGAAAAATGCAGGTTTGGAAAATGCGACAATTTAGTTTGCATTTATGAACTTGGGTCTGGGGGGCAGGGTTCGCTTTTGCGAACTTTTGATCGCATTTGCGATCCGGCCCAAGTTTCCCTGATTCGCATTTGCGAGGAAGAAGATCGCATTTGCGAAGATCACAGAAGCCAGCATACCAGATTTTCAAAAATATGAGAAATGCAACTCGTAGCCTATCCAAAACTCACCCTAGCCCTCGGGGCTCCAAACCAAACATGCACACAACCTCAAAAACATCCTACGGACTTGCTCGCGCGATCAAATCGCCAAAATAATATCATTTACATAGAATCAAGCCTCAAAACTCATGATTTTTCTTCTAAACTTCATAAACTTTCAAACTTGGAACTTATAGTCCGAAACACGTCAAACGACGTCCGATTTTGACCAAACTTCACAGAAAGTGCTTAAACAATATATAAGACTTGTACCGGGCATCATAACCAAAATACGAGCCCGATACCATAGTTCTTTAATAAATTTTTATTTCCATTTTCCTTAATAATTTTACGGAAAAATTCATATCTCGGGCTCTAGACCTCCGAATTCGACTCTGGGCACATGCCCGAGTCCCATATTTTTCTACGGACCTTCCGGGACAGTCCAATCTCGGGTCCGGGTCCGTTTACCAAAAATATTGACCAAAGTCAACTATAATCATACTAATATTAAAATTCTTCAAATGTTTCACAGAATTCACACAGTTCAACATAAAAGTTTTCCGGCTATGCTCCCGGACTGCGCACGAAAATCGAGGTAAGTAAAAATAAGGTTTTCAAGGCCTCGGAAGCACGGAACGAGTGAGAAAACAGGTGATGACCCTTTGGGTCGTCACAATTAATTACTGTTGCTAATGCTTATTTTTGGTTTTCCAATGTTGTCTAGACACATTACTAAAATAAACTAATGCTTACAAATCTACCGGCCACAAAGTAGAAATAAATAAATTAGTTTTAAGGCAGAATAACCTAGGAGATATTTGTACTAGTTTCGGATTATCATCCCAGTTCCTATACTTCCTAAAGTGTTATCCAAACATCTCAACTTTATCAAAATAAGACTTTTAAACACTTCTGGCTGTTGACCGAGCTTATTTGGCATTAATATGACTGAAGTGGACAAAGTGGGTGATTTACACGCACATTCGGTGCGTGAATTGATGATTTTTCTTTATTAAAAATAATAAAATAAAATAAAAAATAAAAGATATACTAGCATAGTACCCCTCCCCTTCGTTCCCCTCCACCCTTCTCTGTTCTTTTTCATATCTCCCCTCCCCATTCATTCTGCCACCCCACTC
>MU713288.1:0-48830 GCA_026770625.1 Nicotiana glauca
AATGCCTTGTACGTGAGGTGACGAGCGCGTACTTGAGCTAATTGTTGAAAATCCGAATTTTACTTTAAAAAAAAAAACTTGAGTTGAGTTCCTTTCGTATTTGGTTTATCCTACTTGTTATTATAGCTTGTGCTAGTATAGAGAAGCATGTTTAGTGGACTTACTTGCCTATTTGCTTAAACGGCCTTGTTTGCACTCTATGAAGCATATTATGCTAGAATCTACTATTATTTGCCATGAGTTTGGTAATTATTTGATATTTTGAGCTGTTGTTGTATTGATGTACTTCCCTTCTGAATATTCTCTGATTGTGGTTGTGCGCCAAGAATTAATTGTTGAATTGTATTGTTGTACTTCAATTTCTGAATATTTCTCTGAACTTGGTTGTGGATTTACATTGGGACTACAGATGTGGGATTCCGGGAGCTCCCCCCTTGTTTGTTTACTTTGGGACTACGGGTTCGATTCCCGGGAGATCCCCCTGCACATTTATATTTGAGACTACGGGTTCGGTATCCCGGGAGATCCCCCTGCACAATTATATGGAACTACGGCAATGCAGGCGGTAGATTCCCTCAGTATTGGGTATTTATATTTGGGACTACGGGTTAGGTTCCCGGGAGCTCCTCGCACAGATTGATAAAATGAGATATATTCATACGGTGGACTACGGGACGGTATCCCAGGAGCTCCTTGCACAGATTGATAAAATGGACTACAGGACGGTATCCTGGGAGATCCTCATTATTTGTACGGGTATTGAGCTGGTTACTCTGTGTTATCTTATTTTCTGTGTATTAAATTGTTGTTTGTGTAAGCCGATTTAATCATAACTGTATATCATCATCTCTGTTTATTTTATACTGTTGTCAGATTTATTATTATATTCTATCTCAGTAGGGCCCTGACCTTCCTCGCCACTACCCAATCGAGGTTAGGCTTGACACTTACTGAGTACCGTTGTATGTACTCATGCCTCTTCTGCGCATGTTTTTTTCATGTGCAGACTCAGGTACTTACGGCCAGGCGCACTATTAGTGATCCATGAGACATCTACCAGAGACTTTGAGGTATATCTGCCACGTCCACAGACCAGGAGTCTCCATCTTATTCCAGCTGTAGCAATTGACTTTCTTTTTCTTTCGGTTGTGTAGACATTCCGGAGTTANTGTATACTTCCTGAAGTTATTTAACTTTTGACTCAATATTTCCGTATTGGTTGTTACTTCCACACTGTTAGGCTTACCTAGTCGTTGTGACTAGGTGCCATCATGACGTATTTACAATTGGTGAATTAGGGTCGTGACAATGCCTATACGTCGGACACAACACATAACAAATAGCAATTATATTCAACTCATATTCCCTCAAGCTAGGATAGATCAAACACTCACCTCGAAGGTTTACGGCCAACTCAATCCTTAGCAATGCCTTTTCCTTTCGAATTTGGCTCCAATTCAATCGTATCTATACACAATTGATTTACTATCATCAATAATACTTCACAAACTAATCCAAATGGCTAAATATATTTTCTACAACATTCTGCCCGAAATAGTGAAAATCGACCCCGGGCCCACGTGGTCAAAACACGAGGTTCGAACCATTTTCCGGTCACCCATAACCCCGCGAGTTCAAATATATAATTTTTTCTTAAGTTCGACCCCAAAACGAGGTCTAGATCACAAATTCTTTGAAAACCCTAACTATACCCAATTCTCTAATTTTCCACCTATTTTCACATGTTTAGGCCTAAGAATTTGATTGATGTTGATGAAAAATGAAGAAGACGAGTTAAACAATAGTTACCCAAGAAACTTTGGTGAAGACATGCTCCAAAGATCGCCCCAAAGCTGTGGAGAAGAGAGAGTTTGAGAAATGGGATGAAAATCCCGTTTCTGTTCTGTTTTGGGACTTACATCACTGGGCAGAAAAATTACCCTACGCGATCGCGTGAACTGGGTTGCAATCGCGGAGAAGGAAACCTGGAAGCTACGCGATCGCGTGAAGGTTTCTGCGATCGCGTAGAGGAAAATCGCTGAGGGGTCAATTTGGTCTATGCGATCGCGTGGACTGGTACACGAATGCGGAGAAGTGGAGCTGGAAGCTACGCGATCGCATGAGAGGTGATGCGATCACGTAGAGGAACGTGCCAAAGCAATGCGATCGCGTGGACAAGGCCGCGATCGCGTAGAACAAAACGTCTGTGCAAAAATTGCAGAAAATCTGCAATTTTTCCTAAGTCCAAAACACCCCGAACCACCTCCGAANACAAACTTTACAGGAAGTGCTTAAACAACATATATGACCTGTATCGAGCATCGGAACCAAAATACGAGCCCGATACCATTACCTTTTGATCAAATTTCATTTTCATTTTCCTTAAACATTTTCAGAAAACAATTTCACGGAAGAAAATTTATTTCTCGGGCCTGGGACCTCGGAATTCAGTTCCGAGCATACGCCCAAGTCCCATATTTTTCTACGGACTTCCCGAGACCGTCAAATCACGGGTCCGGGTCCGTTTACCAAAAATATTGACCAAAGTCAACTTTAATCATATTAATATCAAAATTTTTCAAATTTTTCACATAATTCATATATTTCAACATAAAAACTTTTCGGCTGCGCACCCAAACTGTGCACGCAAATCGAGGCAACTAAAAGTGAGGTTTTCAAGGCCTCGGAAGCACGGAATGACTAAGAAAACAAGTGATGACCCTTTGGGTCGTCACATTCTCCACCTCTAAAACAACTGTTCGTCCTCGAACGGACAAAAGAAAGAAGTACCTGAGTCAGGGAATTGATGAGGATAACGGCTCCGCATGTCAGACTCGGACTCCCAGGTCGATGCCTCAGGAGGCTGACCTCTCCACTGAACTCGCACAGAAGGGAAACTCTTCGACCTCAACTGTCGAATCTGCCGGTCTAGAATAGCTACCGGTTCCTCCTCATAAGATAGATCCTTGTCCAATTGGACAGTGCTGAAATCTAACACGTGCGATGGATCGCCGTGATATTTTCGGAGCATGGATACATGAAACACTGGATGCACAGCTGACAAGCTAGGTGGCAAGGCAAGTTTATAAGCCACCTCTCCCACACGATCAAGAATCTCGAATGGGCCAATAAACCTGGGGCTAAGTTTGCCCTTCTTCCCAAATCTCATCACGCCCTTCATAGGCGACACTCGGAGCAATACTCGCTCACCAACCATGAAAGCTACATCTCGAACCTTACAATCTGCACAGCTCTTTTGCCTGGATTGAGCTGTACGAAGCCTATCCTGAATGATCTTGACCTTATCTAAGGCCTCCTGAACTAAATCTGTACCCAACAATCGAGCCTCTCCCGGCTCAAACCATCCAACCGGAGAACGACACCGCCTACCACACAAGGCTTCATAAAGAGCTATCTGAATGCTCGATTGATAGCTGTTATTATAAGCAAACTCTGTCAAAGGCAGGAACTAATCCCACGAACCTCCAAAATCGATAACACAGGCTCGGAGCATATCTTCTAAAATCTGAATAGTCCTCTCGGACTGACCGTCCGTCTGAGGATGAAATGCTGTGCTCAGCTGGACCTGGGTGCCCAACTCTTTCTGAAATGCCTTCCAGAAATGCGAGGTAAACTGCGGACCTCGATCCGAAATGATAGATATAGGCACCCCATAAAGGCGAACAATCTCCTTGATATAAATCCCCGCTAGCCTCTCGGACGAATAGGTTGTGGCAACCGGGACAAAATGCGCTGACTTGGTCAGCCAATCAACAATAACCCAAACAACATCAAACTTCTTCCGAGTCATCGGAAGGCCTGTAACGAAGTCCATAGTGATCCGCTCCCACTTCCACTCAGGAAGCTCAATTCTCTAAAATAAACCACCAGGTCTCTATTGCTCATATTTAACCTGTTGACAGTTCAAACACCGTGCTACATATGCCACAATATCCTTTTTCATTCTACGTCACCAATAATGTTGCCGCAAATCCTGATACATCTTTGTTGCACCTGGATGAATAGAATACCGGGAGCTGTGAGCTTCCTCTAAAATCAATTCTCGAAGTCCGTCAACATTTGGCACACAAATTCGCCCTTGCAATCTCAAAACTCCATCAGCATCTAAGGTGACCTGCTTGGCACCTCCTCGCTGAACCGTGTCTTTAAGGACACATAAGTGAGGATCATCAAACTGCCGATCGCGGATACGCTCCAATAATGAAGAGCGAGCGATCGTGCAAGCTAGCACTCGACTAGGCTCAGAAATATCCAATCTCACAAATCGGTTGGCTAAGGCCTGAATATCCAAAGCAAGTGGCCTCTGACTGACCAGAATATAAGCAAGACTGCCCATACTGGCTGACTTCATGCTCAAAGCATCGGCCACCATATTTGCTTTCCCCGGGTGATATAAAATAGTGATATCATAATCCTTCAACAATTCTAACCACCGTCTCTGCCTCAAATTCAACTCCTTCTATTTAAACAGGCACTGAAGACTCTTGTGATCGGTGAATACTTCACATGCCACACCATACAAATAATGCCTCCATATCTTGAATGCGTGAACAATTGCCGCCAACTCCAGATCATGTACTGGATAGTTCTTTTCATGAATTTTCAACTGCCTCGAAGCATAGGCAATGACCTTGCCATACTGCATCAACACTGCACCAAGCCCAATACGGGAAGCATCACAATAGACCATATAGGGTCCCGAACCTGTGGGCAAAACCAACACCGGTGTTGTGGTCAAGGCTGTCTTGAGTTTCTGAAAGATCGCCTCACATTCATCTGACCATTCGAACTGGATACCTTTCTGGATCAATCTTGTCATCGGGGTTGCAATAGATGAAAACCCCTCCACGAACTGCCGATAATAGCCTACTAATCCCAAGAAACTCCGAATCTCTGTGGCTGATGTTGGTCTGGGCCAGTTCTTGACTGCCTAAATCTTCTTTAGATCAACCTGAATACCTGCTGCCGTCACAATATGACCCAGGAATACAACTGAACTTAGCCAAAACTCACACTTTGAAAATTTTGCATATAGTCGGCTATTTTTTAGAGTCTGAAGAGCCACTCTGAGATGTTGCGCATGCTCCTCCTGACTGCGGGAGTATATCAATATGTCATCAATGAAGACTATTACGAACAAGTCTAAATAAGTCCTGAACACTTAATTCATCAATTCCATAAAAGCTGCTGGGGCATTTGTCAACCCAAAAGACATGACCAGGAATTCATAATGTCCGTACCGAGTGCGGAATGCTGTCTTAGGAACATCAGATGCCCTAATCTTCAACTGATGGTAGCCAGATCTCAAGTCTATCTTTGAAAACACCTTGGCACCCTGAAGCTGGTCAAATAGATCATCAATCTGCGGCAGTGGATATTATTTTTAATAGTAACCTTGTTCAACTGCCGATAATCAATGCACATTCTCATCGAACCATCTTTCTTCTTTACAAATAATACCCGCGCCCCACGGCGAAACACTGGGTCTAATGAAACCCTTTTCAAGTAAATCCTGCAATTTTTCCTTCAATTCCTTTAACTCTAGCGGAGCCATATGATATGGTGGAATAGAAATAGGCTGAGTGCCCAGAGCCAAATCAATGCAAAAATCAATATCCATGTCGGGTGGCATACCCGGCAGGTCTGAAGGGAAAACTTCAGGAAACTCGCGAACCACGGGCACATAATCGATAGAGGGAACCTCGGCACTAGAATCATGAACATAGGCTAGATAAGCCAAACACCCTCAACCATACGCCGAGCCTTAACATATGAAATAACATTGCGGGTCGTATGACCAGAAATTCCTTTCCACTCTACATGAGGCAAATTCGGCAAAGCTAAGGTCACAGTCTTGGCATGGCAATCCAAGATAGCATGATATGGAGATAGCCAGTCCATTCCTAATATAATATCGAAGTCGACCATATCTAGGAGCAATAAATCAACACGGGTCTCAAGACCCCCAATCACCACAACACAAGACTGATGAACTCGATCGACCACAATAGAATCACCCACTGGTGTAGACACATAAACAGGAACACCTAGTGGATCACTAGGCTGAACCAGGTACGGTGCAAAATAGGAAGACACGTACGAATATGTAGACCCAGGGTCAAATAGCACTGAAGCCTCTCTATCACAAACCAGAATAGTACCTGTAATAACCGCATATGAGGACTCAGCCTCTGGTCTGGCTGGAAGTGCATAGCATCGGGGCTGGGCCCCACTACCCTGAGCAATATCTCTGGGACGATCAGTTGTTGGCTGGCCTCTACCTCTATCGATCTGAGCTCCATCTCTATGACCTCTACCTCCACCTCTAATACCCCTGCCACCACCTCTAGCTAGCTGGGCAGGCTGTGGAACTTCCGGTGCCTGAATCATAGCACGAGAATTCTGGTGCTGGGAACTACTCGAAGCTCGAGGGCAATACCTGGCAATGTGCCTCGTGTCTCCATACGTGAAACATGCCCTCGACTGCTGGGGATGATGGCCCTGGACACTCTGAAGTGGTGGTGCACTGATAGGTGTTGATGGTGCACTGTACAACTGCTGATCAGAGTAATGCGGTTGAGAACCACGACCACCTGAAGTACCGTGAGAAACCTGAAGGGCTGACTGAAATGGCCTAGGAGAATGACCTCTACCATAAGAATCTCTACCTCCAGATGAGGTACCACTGAATCTGCCTGAGTTACGGGGCCTCTTATCCGACCCATGACCTCCTCCTTGAGACAGAGCCATCTCAGTCCGGCGGGCTGCATTGGTCGCCTCCTGAAAAGTGATCTCACTCCCGGCTACCAAAGCCATCTGAAGACGAATTGGCTGAATCAAGCCATTAATAAACCTCCTCACCGTCTCTCTATCGGTGGGAAGTACATGACATGCCGAGCTAGGTCAATGAACCGAGTCTCAAACTGAGTGACTGACATGGAGCCCTGATGGAGGCGCTCAAACTGCCTGCGAAGAGCCTCCCTCTGAGTCACGGGAAGAAACTTTTCCAAGAACAACTCTGCAAACTGGTCCCAAGTCAAAGTTGGCGACCCTGCTGGTTTGGATAAACAATAGTCTCTCCACCAAGTCTTGGCGGATCCAGATAGACGAAAAGTGGCAAAGTCAACCCCATTGGTCTCCACAATACCCATAGTCCGGAGAACCTCATGGCAGCTATATAAAAAGTCCTGGGGATCCTCTAAAGAAGTGCCACTGTATGTGGTAATGAAGAGCTTGGTGAACTTGTCCAATCTCCATAAATCATCGACGGACATAGCTGCACCCTCACCAGTTTGAGTCACTATGCCTGGCTGAACTGCTGGGACCTGAACATGGGGAGCTACTGGCTCCGGAGTGTGCGTAGCGGGAGTCTGATTACCTCCTCCAGCCTGAGAAGTGGCTGGTGCTGCCGAAAGCAACCCTGCTCGGGTGACACTCTCCATAAAGCCTACCAATCGGACCAGAGCGTCCTGAAGAACTGGGTTAGCAATGAACTCCTCTGGGACCTGAGCTGGGCCCACTGGAGCTACTGGGGTTGGAACCTCCTCCTCAACATGAATCTGAGGCTCCGCCACAGGTGCTGCTGCTCGGGGCTGAGCTCTGCCTCTACCTCGGCCTCTGCCCCTAGCGGGAGCTGCTGCCGGGGCCTCAGGCTATTGATCAGTAGATGAGGAAGAGCGTGTTCTTGCCATCTGTGGAAGAACAGAGTAGAAATTCAATTAGCATTTGAAGAACAATTCGCACGACAGGAAAGAATAAAGGTGAAATTTTTCCTAACTCTGTAGCCTCTAGGGGATAAATATAGACGTCTCCGTACCGATCCCTCAGACTCTACTAAGGTTGTTCGTGAGTTGTGAGACCTATGCAACCTAGAGCTCTGATACCAACTTGTCACGACCCGGATTTTCCACCATCCGGAGTCGTGATGGCGCCTACTAGTGCGAGCTAGGCAAGCCAACTCTTATTATCTTTCCATTTTTACAAACTCTTATTTTAAAACATTTGGCAATAATAATATGATCACAGTAGAATAAATTAATTTAGCGGAAGACTTAGTAAATGTTACTAGATACGATACAGAAATCCAAACATAAATCACTACCCAAGAACTGGTGTCACAATACTTATGAACTTCTAAGAATACTAAACACAACCGTTTGAAGGAAATATAAAACTATTTGTCTCGAATACATGAGATAACAGACTGAAAATAAAGATAGAGGAGACGTCGGGTCCTGCGGACACCTGCAAGGCTACCTCGGTGTCTCGCTGATCAGAATGCTAATGCTCGCACTACTGTTGTTGTTGCTTTCCGAAACCTGTATCTGCATAAAAGAACGCAGATTATAGAATCAACACAACCGACCCCATGTGCTGGTAAATGTCTGGCCTATCCCGATGAAGTAGTGACAAGGCTAGAACCTGACACTCACATAAACCTGTACAGTCCAAAATATATATACAACAAAAATGACAGAAAGTATCATTTAATATTTAGGAAAGGAAACATGCTATGGGGTAGCAACAAAATATAATGGCAGAAATAGAATAAAGGAATTTAATTCACTTTCAAGTTCAACTCATCTTGTTGCAGGCGTGCAACCCGATCCCATTTCATTTCATCTCTTGTGGTAGGCGTACCACCCGCTCCCATTTCAACTAATATCTTGTTGTAGGCGTACCACCCGCTCCCATTTCATTTAGTGTCTTGTGGTAGGCGTACCACCCGCTCCCATTTCTAACTAATATCTTGTGGTAGGCGTACCACCCGCTCCCATTTCAATAATATCTTGTGGTAGGTGTACCACCCGCTCCCACTTCATTATCAACACAGTGCACAATATGTCACCGGCAACTATGGCCAATAACAATAATTAATATAAGTTGTGGTAGGTGTACCACTCGCTCCCATTTCAATATAATCTGTGGTAGGCATACCACCCGCTCCCATTTCACTTTTAACATAGTTCTCAATATATATAATTGGCAAGAGAAATAATAACTCGGTGCCAAGGCTCAACAATTAATTCTTTCATATAAGAATTTCGAAATCTAATTCATTTAAGACCCACGGTCATGCTCGACTCCCAACATATAGATACTCGTCACCGTGCCTATACGTCGGACACAACACATAACAAATAGCAATTATACTCAACTCCTATTCCCTCAAGCTAAGTAGATCAAACACTCACCTCGAAGGTTTACGGCCAACTCAATCCTTAGCAATGCCTTTTCCTTTCGAATTTGGCTCCAATTCAATCGTATCAATACACAATTGATTTAATATCATCAATAATACTTCACAAACTAATCCAAATGGCTAAATATATTTTCTATAATATTCTTCCCGGAATAGTGAAAATCGACCCCGGCCCACGTGGTCAAAACACGAGGTTCGAATCATTTTCCGGTCACCCATAACCCCACGAGTTCAAATATATAATTTTTTTCTTAAGTTCGAACCCAAAACGAGGTCGAGATCACAAATTCTTTGAAAACCCTAACTATACCCAATTCTCTAATTTTTCACCTATTTTCACATGTTTAGGCCTAAGNTTGGTACGCGAACGCAGAGAAGGGGAGCTGGAAGCTACGCGATCGCGTGAGAGATGATGAGATCACGTAGAGGAACGTGCCAAATCAATGCGATCGCGTGGACAAGGCCGCGATCGCGTAGAACAAAATGTCTGTGCAAAAATTACAGAAAATCTGCAATTTATTCCTAAGTTCAAAACACCCCGAACCACCTCCGAAACTCACTCGAGCCCTCGGGGCTCCAAACCAAATATGTATATTGACTCAATAACATCATACGAACTTGCTCGAGCGATCAAATCGCCAACATTACATCAAAATCAATGAATTGAGCCTTAAATCCAAGAAATCTTTCAAATTTCATAAACCTTCAAATTTTCCAATGTAAGGCCGAAACACGTCAAACGACGTTCGTTTTTAACCAAACTTTACAGGAAGCGCTTAAACAACATATATGACTTGTACTGAGCATCGAAACCAAAATACGAGCCCGATACCATTACCTTTTGATTAAATTTTATTTTTATTTTCCTTAAACATTTTCAGAAAACAATTTCACGAAAAAAAATTCATTTCTCGGGCCTGGGACTTCGGAATTCAGTTTCGGGCATACGCCCAAGTCTCATATTTTTATACGGACCTCCCGTGACCGTCAAATCACGGGTCCGGGTCCGTTTACCAAAAATATTGACCAAAGTCAACTTTAATCATATTAATATCAAAATTCTTCAAAGTTTTCACATAATTCATATATTTCAACATAAAAACTTTCCGGCTATGCACCCAAACTACGCACACAAATCGAGGCAACTAAAAGTGAGGTTTTCAAGGCGTCGGAAGCACGGAATGACTAAGAAAACAAGTGATGACCCTTTGGGTCGTCACAAATTTTTTATCAGCAAATTTTATGTTCACATGTAAATTCACAAGATATTAGTGCAAAGCTAAGATGAATTTAGTGTTTACTCGTGAGTTGGTTTCATCCAAAGAGAATGTTGTCGCTACTGTGTTAATAAAAATAATTAGAAAAACTGTTAGAAGAAACTAAAAAAATAGTAAACTATAAGAAATATTCCAGTCCACAATTTCTTTGTGCGTCCTTAAGGAATTTTAACCCCCTCACAAGTTGCCAAAGTAATGGATTAAATCCTCCCATGATGAAATGAAATAAACCTTCCTGCAATAGTGGCAATGCAAACTGCAGGATACCAACAAACTCAAAGAACGGAGCAAAATCACACTTACAAATTTTAAAAAAAAAAAAGAAACTGCGAAGTAGAATGCAGGATTTTCAGAAGGAAGGAAGTTCTGTATTTTTTCAGTATGTGAAAAGGAAGCCTTGTCTTGGAATTTATAGGCAATTGTCGGAAGAGGTGTGATGTCTCTTCATAATGTGAATAGATATTTGAAAGGAAGATGTGTCTGTTCCAGCTAATTTCGTTACTGAACTGACTGGCACTTAATTAGTTCTTAAATAATTAATTAAATAAACTTTGTCAAAAAATTAATCTCATCGATCGATTTGATAAATCCAAATCCGAAGCCGAGCCGAGCAACGACGACGGCGCGAGGCTTCACTCTCTTCAACTCCTTTTAAGAGCTCTAAGAAGTGATCCTATATTTATACACAAGTGTAGTTGTCCCTCATTAGTTGTCCCTCACCAATGAGGGACAAAGTTCACTTCACAAAGCTCACTTGATTCAAATTTTCCAAATTTTTCATTTCCCTCCATTTTATTTCTCACTATTTTCCAATGGGGCATTTCCATCTATACCCGCTTTTTATGTCACGTTTTAACTTTTTCCCGCTTTGCAAAAAAATTTGCAAGTGTACCCGCTTTTTCGCATAACTTCAGCATACGGGCCTGAAGTAACAAAGGTAATCACGCAAAACTTCAGCATTCTAGTAGCTGGGCCTGAAGTTCAGCTCTAGACCCTTAGTTTTTGTTTTGTAACTGTCGAAGTTCAGCTCTAGAGCTGAAGATTTTGTTTGTAACTGGCAATTTTCAGCTCTAGAGTTGAAGTTTTTATTTGTAAGCTTCAGCTCTAGAGCTGAAGTTTTTATTTTGTAATTGTCGAACTTCAGCTCTAGAGCTGAAGTTTTGTTTGTAACTGGCAAAATTCAGCTCTAGAGCTGAAGCTTACAAACAAAAACTTCAGCTCTAGAGTTGAAGTTTTTGTTTTATAATTGTCGAATTTTAACTCTAGAGCTGAAGTTCTTGTTTGTAACTGGCGAACTTCAGCTTTAGAGCTGAAGTTTTTGTGCATGAAGAACTATTTGTGCTCAGGAAGGTTGCATGCATGATTACTAAGTTCCAACAACTCGATTTGTCTTAGCTTCTGAATCTTTGCCACCAAAAACATGCGACAATCCAAAATCTGATATTTGAGGTTCATTACCGTCTAAAAGAATATTGTTATTCGCCTCCAGATCTCTATGGATAATATGTTTCCTTGAATATATATGAAGATAAAGAAGCCCCTTGGGAAATGATAAAGACTCGAATCCTCCATTAATCTAGCATTTCCTTAATTTTTGTTTGAATATGTCAATTTCTTTGTTAGTAATTGAGAGACCGGGAAGAAAGTGTTCATTTATATAGTATCACTGCCAGTGGCGGACCCAGAATTTTTATCAAGCGAGTTCAAAATTCAAAGAAGCAAATATACAAAGAGGTCAACAAAAACTATATATTAATATAATATTATTACAACTGTCCTCTACGAGTTTTCATGTCCTGAAATGTATTCATAATAGTCTCATCAGAAATGGCGTTAAATATTTTTCTTTCTACATAAGGTACCAAACAACCACTCATGAATTCGTCATTCATTCGGTTTCGCAATTCACTCTTGATCAACTTCATCGCCGAAAAAGTTCTTCCAACTGTAGCAGTGGCAACTGGTAGAAGCAAAGCAAATTTTACAAGGCAAAACACAAATGGATAATTCAAATGCTTATTTGTCTTAACTAGTGTTTCAGAAAGATCAACAAGTCCTTGTAGATTTGAGAACCTTTCATCAACATCACGAACATCAACAATATAAGTTTCAAGTTGATTCTTAAGCGTAACAATCATATTCTCATCAAAATCTCCAGGATACAATTCAGCCATCATCAATATCTTGTTTATGTCAAACTGGAAAACGAATCAACTAGACTTAAGTAAGCTACTCCAACAAGCAGGTTCGTTGTTACCTTATTAAAACGAGCATTGAGTTCTTGAACTTGCCAATCAATAATCTTAAAAAATATATCAACACGATAGTAATGTAAAATAGTATGATCAGCAACTTTACGTCGAGATCTTACAGAATTAACATAGAAGTCATCAAAGTTTGGTATCGAAATATTATACTTGACACAAAATGCAGACACCTTATCAACAAGTGAACCCCATTCTTCTTCTCTTAGCTTTTGCAACCGTTTCTTTGCCATTTCAACAAGTAGAATAGCATTTGCAATATCTTGCTCCTTTTTTTGTAAGGATGTATTAAGCTCATTTGTGATCCCCAAAACATCTCTCATTAGGTGCAACATGAAAGCAACCTCAAACGTTTGACAAGTGCTAAGATATCCCTTTACCTTAGCTCTTTCTTGCATCAACAACGATAATATCAAGAACATCAATAATTGAGCCAAACATAGAAATAAAGTTCTTAAAAGATTTGTAGTGTGAACCGCAACGAGTATCGGCAGCTCTTGCAAGACCAAGTTCTTGATTCAAACCCCTACCAGTTTCAAGTTCACCCATGTCTAATGCCTCTTGAACTTTTTCTGCTTGAGATTCTCGAAGATCATCCATACATTTAAAAGAACCTTCCACTATATTCAATATATTAAAAACCAACAATACAAGTTCTCCCACTTCAAGATATTTTTTGGATACCGTAACAAGAGTCAATTGAAGTTGGTGTGCAAAACAATAAATGGAATAAGCGAATTTACTTTCTTATTGAATTAAAGTTTTGAGGCCACAAAAATCCCCTTGCATGTTGCTTGCTCCATCATAGCATTGTCCACGCACATAAGATAAACTCAAAGAATGTTGAGCAAGGTAATCAACAATTGCTTCCTTTAAACATAAAGTACTAGTATTATGAACATGAACGATTCCAATAAAATGCTCCACCACAGATCCACATCTATTAACGTATCGCAAGACAATAGCTAATTGCTCTTTGCATGATACATCATATGATTCATCAACTAACAATGCAAAAAAATCTCCATTTAGATCATCCATAATTGCTTTAACTGTTTTAATTTTATATGCAACAATAATATCTTTTTGAATTTTATGGGAGGTGAACTGACCATTCTTTGGAGCCTTTTTCAACACAAGATCACGAATTTTATCGCACCTCCCTGCATACCATGAAAGAATCTCAAGAAAGTTTCCCTTGTTTAATGATGATTCGTCTTCACGATGTCCACGAAATGCTAATCCTTGATTCAACAGGAGTCCCACAACCTCAATTGAAGCCTTCAAGCGAATTTTGTATTCGAGCTTGGTTTGACTGGATTGTCTGTCAAATGAAGTTTGAAGTGACTGCTTTTGTTTTAATAGATCTTCACGTTTCCTTTTTTCATGATTATGAATACTTCTCGACTTGCCAATATGCATATCGAATCTCTTCTTTTTTTGCCAACTCTTAAATCCTAAACTTGAAAATACATCGCCTCCACCTTGATGAATGTCTTTATCTTGAAACAGGTAACAATACAAACAAAAAGCTGCATCTTCTATCATACTGTACTCCAACCAATTACGATATTCATCAAACCATTCAAGATTGAAACGACGCTTTAAGCCCGAAAAATCTCTTTGAGGAAACTTATGATGTCAGGGTTGGTAAGGACCTCTTCGGAGATATTCTCTTCTAATCTCATCATGCTCATTTGGATGATAATCCCTAATGGGTATTCTCTCCTTTGGATCAGTCGGTAAAGAATCAAGATCTATTCCTTGTCTTTATTTTTTAGAGAATTGAGGTTGCTCTTCTAGTTGGTTCAAATTTTGTTCCACGGGAGTAGCAATTGGAAAGGATGAACTTCTTTGTGGCAACTTGAAAGATACTGGAGGGTAAAATCTCTTCATTGTAATACAAACTGGATTACCAGACAACCATAAATAAGTCAGCAACCATAACATCAAAATTCCAGCAACCATAACTTCAAAATTCATGCAACAAGAATAACTGATCCAACACATTCTTAGTGTTGTTTGGTATAGAAGATAGTCTAATATTAACAATTGTAGTCCTTTCATATAATTACAGTGAAAGCCACAATATCAATCAACTTTCAAAGACTACTAAAGATACTTACGAAATGTAGTCTCGAATTCCTTTAAAATATCTAATTAAAGGATTCAACCACAATCTTGAACAAAATTGAAAACAAGACTTGAGAATAAATAAATTCATATGGCATATTAGTATTTCTATTTCCATAAGACATAATGCCTAATAACATCAATTCAGAGAAAAGAACAATAAAAAAAAGATAAGAAAGCAACTGGTGATGCACAAACACAGAGATAAGAAAGCACATACATTTAAAAAATTGAAAAACCTGCCCTTCTTAGGCTTTGTAACTGAAAAAAAAAAAAAGATTAAAAATCAAAGAAAAACCTGATAGATACCAAGATGAAGCATTTTGTCTTTGAGAGAGACAACCTTCTGGGCAGGGACTAACGGAGGAGATGACTATGGAAGCAAATCTCGCGAGAGAGGGGGGGGGGNATATTTTTCTGATTTGGGGGATATTTTAAGAATTGTAAACGACGTCGTTTTCGGAGTAGAAAAAGAGACAGTATATTAAAAAATCCAAAAATAGACACCTTTGTGACTAACCAGTTTTGAACTCAGGACCATATAGGAAATTTGAACTCTCTTTACCATCAGGCTAGGCGATTTACTTGTTTGAAGCGGGTTCAAAATAAATTTTATACCATTATGTTTCTGAAGATAGAAAAAATATACGTGTATACACAGTATTATTTTCCGACGAAGCGGGTTCATATGAACCCTCTTGACCCCATGTGGGTCCGCCTCTGATCACTGCATGGGAAGAACGTCCTAAGGTTCTTTGCTGAGATTCTCCTGTATGTGATTCGAGAGAGTTGCAAAGCAAGGAGGAGGAGAAAGGGGGTTGAAGTTATTTTAAAAGTGGGTACAAGTTAAAAGTTTTTTAAAAAATAGGTATATGTTAAATGGGGGCGACCAAATAGGGCGCCCCGTGCAATTTTTACTTTTCCAATTCACATTTCTAATCTTTAAAGCCCTATGGCTTAAAGTCCAATAGAGATCAATATGTCAACCTAATTATATGGAACATATCACTTAACACTTATCCCAGAATCGATATTATGAGGCATAGATGCATCGAAATAAAAGGCGTCGCTGCAATCTGATAATGTTTTGTTATATATATGAGTGGTAATGTTTGTTTTATACACTACTAGAAAAACATTAATTTGTGATCCGACTAAAAATGAGGCAGTCGCTAATAGGACTCTTTTTGCGACCGCAATAGTCGGAAAAAGATTAAATGATATTTATTTATTTTTAAAAAGAAAAATAGACTATTATTCCGATAAAGGCAGTGGAAAAATAGCGCGCCAATGAGTTTTAGTTTATTGTGATTGTGATGTTTGAAGCATTATTTTTTATTTTGGTTGGATGTTTAGACTTAGTAATGTTTAAACTTGACATTGAATGTAATATTTTAGACTAGATTGAATGGTGCTTCAATGTTTAACTAGTGTTTGGATGTTTTAGTTACAAATATTTTTATATAATTGTTTGCATTTTATGGATTTGATTAGTTAAAATGGTGGATTAATTGTTTGATTGACATACTGGATTAATTGTTTAGTTCATGTATATTTAAATTGGCAGGTGGTAGTGCTTTGAAACAACAGGAATTTGTCAAAAAGTTCCCAGTTTTCAAATCACGTTAGTCGCAAAGTGCTTCAAAATTTATTATTATTTGCGACCACTACGGTGGGAAAGATTGAATAAAATTATAATTATATATACCATTTACGACCAAAGTAGTGGAAAAGTTAATATAAAATTTAGATTAAAATTAAATTATTTGCGACCACATCAGTTGGACAGTTGGCGTCATCTATTAGTCGTTTTTCTTTTTTGATTTTGCGACCGCTGTAGGCGCAAATTACAGACCGATGCGGTCGCTAACCTTTTCAGACTAGCTGTTTTGCGACTACGATATTTCGATCGGAATGTAATCGTAAATTAGCATTTTCTGACCTTATTCCAACCATTTTGGCAGCGGAAATTAGTCATTTTCTAGTAGTGAAAAATTGCATATATTCTTAAACTGACATTGCTTAAAAATATCACTTTAGTACAAAAATTAAAACTGATTCAAGGCTAAATACAACTCAAATCCAGACCTAAATACACGTCGAATTGTAACAAAAAACTAATTCCTTTTGATCAACATCTTGTGCGCTCTAAGTTACTAATGAATATGATAGTTTAGGTGCTTGTGATAGAACGAACGCAATTGTTTCGTTTCCATATCATAAAACTTAATCATGTATTCGTTATTTGCTAGACTAATACCCCACATGCAACAGTAAAAATTGCACGGGGCGTCCTATTTGGTCACCCCCATTATTTGACTTATATCCATTTTTTTAAAACTTTTAACTTGTACTCATTTTTTAAACAATTTCAGCTCCCTGCTTTAGATAAGAAACTTCGATAAGAAACTTCATGCACCTAATTTCCAAAGGCACCGATGTGCTTGTTGTTTTAGTGGCAGGATTTTTTTTAAGTGATGTCACTATTTCTAGTAAAAGGGCTGTAACAGTCAAAACATATTTTGTGGAGTCAAGGGAGTTCGAACCCAAGACCTCTCACATAATACTTGAAGCTAACAATCACTAGACTACTAAGATGTTTTGTTGCAAGTGGTATCACTTTTAATGGTTTTATCTTGTATTTCTGTTTTACTTATTATTTTTATATATGTAAATAATAAAAAATTTCAACGAAGCGGTGTCCCGTGACACCGCTTGCCACCACGTAAATCCGCCCCTGGCTGCTTTGTTGGTCATTCGAAAGAAATCAGCATCGATGAGTTAAATGAGAGGAATGCATCTGAAACAGATGATTCAAATGAGAAAAGATGCCCACTGACAATGTCTTAACATTAACTATTCTTGATCCAAGATAGCAATGGCAGGACATGGGACCTAAAGTAATTTCTTAGTGACTTTTGCCATTACAGAGAAGTTTTTGTTATGTAAGGCGATTAGTATATGTATATGTACAAAGAATTTGTTATCTATAATATTTGCTTAGCTTATCACTTTTTCTTCACGCAAGGAAGACCAGATATTTCATGATCCTTCTCTTTCATAATAAAAAAGAAACTGATCATTCCTGCAGTTGAAGTCTTTCCCCAACTTAGTGGCAGCTTCTTCCAACAACTGAACTACTCTAACTTTTAGCGAGCTGTGCAATTTATTTTTTCCAAAGGTTAGTGCTGGAGTTTCCCAGTTACAACACAAAAACTTTAGCTCTAGAGCTGAAGTTTCCCAGTTACAACACAAAAACCTTAGCTCGAGAGCTGAAGTTCGCCAGCTACAAAATAAAAACTTCAGCTCTAGAACTGAGCTTCATAACCGGCTACTAGAATGCTAAAGTTTTGCATGATTGCCTTTGCTACTTCAGCCCCGTGTGCTGAAGTTATACGAAAAAGTGAGTACGTAATTTTTTTACAAAGCGGACACAAGTTAAAATGTGACAAAAAAAATGGGTATAGATGCAAATGCTCCCTGCAACATGCATGACTATTAGTGCCATTGTTTCACAAGAATAATACAAAATTCAACCTTGACAGATGTCATGGCCCTTGGGCTATTTACGTCAAGTTTGCGTTTGAAGTCAGTCTCAAACTGGCCCAATATGTATTGTGCTTACGTTCCATTTACAAATGTTGGCTTGCCATACTTCTAGTATATGTCAAAGAATTAAGGGAAATTACCAGCTATGTTTATTTATAGGTAGCTCGTTATAAAAATTGGTCAATTAATAAAATACTAATAATATTAGCCAATTAGCTATTTGTAATAAAAATATCAAATTTTTGCTTTATTTTGAGTGGGTGTTATTAGAATAGATTGGGCACAACTTAAAGAGTTTGAATCTCAGTTTTGAGATGATTTGGTGAAGTTTTGAGGTGGTTTGAATTGAAAATTCGAAGTAAAAGCTGAACATAAAAAAAAATGTGTATCACACTGTGTATCATTTGTGTATCACATATGTATCATATTTGTATCAATTGTGTATCATATGTATATCCATATATACCTGTGTGTGAGATACATGCGTGATACATGTGTCGCATAAGACTTTTTTGAACTCGCTTTAATTACGAATTTTGATATAAAACCAGTTCAAATCACCTCCAATCTTCCTCAAATTTTGTATATTGACTTATATATATATTTTCAATGAATTTCAACTATACCCATTAAAAAAGTTTCTTTTTTGTTTAGATTTTTGTATTTCATCACCTTATTTGTTACCCCGTCCATAAAATTTCCTTTCCGTCATGTATCTAATATTGCTAATCACGCTTAAAATATGGAAGGTGATTTTTGCATGTGATTCTTTGATAGGAAAAACCCTATTATTTGGTTTTTCAATTTTTGTTGGCTAGTTTTGGTAAGTCTATGACTAATGGCTAGAGGTTGGTAAGTGGAGATTTATTTGGGACATTTGTGTAAGTTTCCCAAGAATTAATTAGAGTAGAATAGCCTGGTAGACCCTTGTACTTATTCTGATTTAATATTTTGGTTATATTTTAAGTACCTCTGACTATGTGTGTATCTCACTTGCTTGACGTGGATGACACATCATATTCCACATTATTTTTTATATTCTATCCACTAAAAACATTTACTATATACTATTTCTTAAAGAAAAATAAAATTAATGCCTCCATCTCATCTTCCTTCTTCAAAATTAGCGATGTCTTGTTCTTAGTAGTGCACATATTTTTTATCCCTTGTCCATCTCATATTCCTTCTTCATTCACATCTGCCTTCTCTGTCTCACCATTTCGTCGATGAATAATTATATAGGTATTTTTAATTTTTCAGTTTTTTACTTATCTTTAACGGCTGAACTAAGATTAGTAGCAGTTGGACCATAAATTTCTCTAGAACTTCCCTTTTTTTAATTTCTCTCATATCAGCGTCACATTATTTTTAGTAGCGTCTCTCAAGGCATCGCCGGAGTCGGATATTATCTGCTTGCGAAGATGGATTTGGGGGGATGGGTGTTACAATCCGAATTTTCCTCGGGAGTCGTGATGGCGCCTACTAATAAAATCTAGGCAAGCCAATCAACCGAGTTATTTGCCTTATTTCCATTTTTAAATTTGCTAGCAAGTAAAAATGATAATCGGCATAAAGTATGTATATTTTGATATGTATCGCCTCGCACTTTGCTTGTGTTTCAATGTTTTGAGAAGTTGAATATGATGATTTGTGCTAAATTATGGTGTTTCTATGTGTAGGAATCATTCGGATGCAATTTGGGATGAAAGGGCGCAAATTAGAGAGAAATCGGAGCAAAAACGCAAAAAGCCAATTTTGAGGGCCACAGCCAGCGTGGGGCGCTCGCTGTGGTCCAGTTTCCAGAAGATGATTATTTTGAGCGCCAGGGTCAGCGCCCCACGCTGCCCTGGACGCTCGGATTGCTAGAGTATCCTATTCCGACTTGGACTCGGTTATTTTCACCCCAAGACACCTCCAATTGATATAAAAGCCATCCTAAAACCTATTTTGAGGGAGAAACGTAATTTTGGATTAAAAAAAGGCACAAAACACTTGGAAGCACGAATTTGAGCAATTCTTCCATCCATTTTCTAGTACTCATTGATTTTATGCTTGAAAACATTATTTTTGAGGATTGTATGAACATGAGTGGCTAAGAACCCTATTGTTCTAGGATCATGGGTGAAACATGAATGTTGTGGTTCGAAGTTTAATTTGACGAAGTTGGTTTTATCATATTGGGTTGTTTATTTAATTTTGATTTTAATTATTTTGCTGAGTAGCTAACAGTGAAATACTATCTACGAATATTTAGTTGAACTCAAAAGTGGGAACTTTAGATTGCATATAGAATTAAATAGAGCAAGTTCTTGAACCCGGGCATCGGGGAACTGATTCTCAATTAGGATAGACATATACCTAATTGCCTTACTTGGTTGGAATACAGGAATTGTAAATGCATTCTTGTTAATCTTAATTCCATAGACATATAGACATTGAGTTAGCTTGAATAGGCGAGTAAGAACTCGACAGATTCTTATGAGTAATATCAACCCTGTCAATCAACAATCCAGATAGATCAATTAGTCGTTTTAAGCCAATAACACAACACGATTGTTAGCTAGCCCGTGACCCTGGAATATCATCTCTTACTGCTTGTTACTCGAAATTTTGCTAGTTGTTTGGCTAATTATTTTAGTTACATTATTGCTTGATAATTTAGGTAGTAAATTAGTGATATCTCTATTTTGTGGAAAACTTCTTGGATAGATAAGTTAATTGAGTTTAAATCAGTCAACAGTTAATCACAAGTCTTTGTGGGAACGATACTCTACTCAGTATTCTATTACTTGACGATCACGTGTACTTGCATGAGTGTTTTTGGACAAGTTTTTGGCGCCGTTGCTGGGGACTTAGAAATTAGCTACTTGACTGAGTTGAGCTTTTATTATTTATTTATTCAAGTTTTAATTTTCAGTTCACTTTGTTTGTGCTAATACAGGATCTTTTCTTGAATGCAAAGAAGTAGAAGCGCAGACTACCTCCTTCCTCCTGATCCCGAAATTGAACGAGCACTTCACAGATTGAGGAGCGAGGTAGACGCTCGAACCAGAATGAAAGAGAGTTGGACATCGAAGTTCAACCACAGCCAATTGAGATAGCAGGTAATGAGGAACGCGCGGTGATTGAAGCCGCAAGGCCCAGTCTGGCCAATATGACTCGGGCAATTGTGAAGCCTCACATCACTGGGCACTTTGAACTGAAATAATACATGGTGCAGCTGATCCAATCCACAGGATTATTTGTGGGTTTACCTCATGAAGACCCGCAGAGGCACATTCAGAAATTCCTGGAAATTACGGATACCTACAACTATCCGAACGTTTCCAAAGATTATGTCAGGCTGACACTTTTTCCCTTTTCACTGATCGGGGAAGCTAAGGAGTGGTTGAACAAGGAGCCAGCGAATTCAATCCGCACTTGGGATGATATGGCACGAAAATTCTTAATCAAGTTTTTCCCCACCAAGAAAACAAATATATTAAGGAGTCAAATTCTTGGGTTTGAACAACGAGCTGGCGAGACACTTCGTCAAGCATGGGAAAGGTACAAGAAGATGCTCAGGGACTGTCCACATCATAGTTAAATGGATGAGGTATTGGGTCACACTTTTGTAGATGGGTTAGATGATGCATCAAAGATGAATCTTGATTCAGCTTGTGGGGGTAGTTGCATGGCCAAACCATACAGTGAAATTCAGCTCTTATTGAATAACTTCACGGCTAATGATAATAATTAGCAAGGTGATGGGGATTCACGAAAGGCGATTAAGCAAAAAGCAGTTGGATTACTTGAGCTCGACGAACTGTCAGCCGTGAGAGCCAAAATAGCAAAGCTGGCCAATCAAATGAATAGGATGACAATGCAGCAACCACAAACAATGCAACCTGTGCACCAAATGGTTATTTGTTGCGAATGATATGGTGACAATCACATGAGTGACATATGCCCCTCAAATCCAGAATCCATCTATTATGTGGGGTAATAGAACAGAGATCCACCGAATCAGCATGCTCAATACGGAAATTCTTACAATCCAAATTGGAGGAATCATCCCAACTTTTTATGGGGTGGAAATCAGCAGAATCAGAATCAGCATAGACCCTAAGGGGGTTTCAATCAGCCTCAAAGGCCATCCCAACAAATGGAAGAAAGCACCAATGATTTGCTAAAGAAGTTGTTGATTGACAATCAACATCTTAGGACCGATTTCAGAAATTTTGAGAGGCAGATGGGGCAGTTAGCAACAAATCAAAACACTAGACCTGCAGGAGCTCTCCCAAGTGATACAGAGAAGAACCCTCAAGTGAATGCAGTTACACTTAGAAACGGGAGGGAGCTAGAGGAAGTGCCAAATAAGAGAAAAGACAAGCCCATACCTAAGGGGGAGTCGATCCCTAAAGTACCACAAGAGCCAAAGAATACGACTGAAATTCCAGAGCCAGTGGAGGCCCCAAGGCCACCACCCCCTTTCCCCCAGAGATTGCAGAAAAAGAATGATGATCGCATGTTCAGCAAATTTCTCTCCATGTTGAGCCAGGTTCAATTGAATATTCCACTTGTTGATGTGCTTCGTGAAATTTCAAAGTATGCTAAGTACATAAAAGATATAGTGGCTCACAAGAGAAGATTGACTAAATTTGAGACAGCTGCACTTACTGAGGAGTGCACTTCAAGGGTCCAAAATAAGCTCCCTCAAAAGCTTAAGGATCCTGGCAGCTTTACCATCCCTGTGCGAATCGGTAATATTGATATGGGACGTGCTCTTTGTGATTTGGGGGCAAGCATAAATCTGATGTCCATATATTTGTTCAAGCAATAGGGTCTGGGAGCTCCAAGGACAACTACTGTGATGTTGCAGCTGGCTGATAGATCGATAGCACACCCTGAGGGGGTGATTGAAGATGTATAGCTGCAAATTGGAAAATTTATCTTCCTTGCTGACTTCATTATCCTCAACTATGAGGCTGATGAGCTAGTTCCAATCATATTGGGGCGACCTCTCATGGCTACTGGTGATGCAATTATCAAAGTGAGATAGGGAAAAATGATCTTGAGGGTAGATGACGAGGAAGCAGTTTTTAATGTATACAAAGCAATCCAACTTCCCCGCCACTATGAAGAGCTCTCAATGATATCTGTTGTTGAGGTTGATGGGCAAATTCATGACCCAAATGTATATCTAGACGATTCTCTAGAGAAAGCACTTATGTTGTTTGATGGCCTGGGGAGTGATTATGAGGTTGAGGAGATGATGCAAATCTTATATACATCTTATGCGTACATGCAAGGGGTACACCTGTTTGAGCCTTTGAATAGGCCATAAGGATCGCCCCCAAAGTCGTCCATTGAGAAAGCCCCAAAACTAGAGCTTAAACCTCTCCCACCTCACCTTCAATATGCCTATTTGGTTGAATCTGACACTTTACTTGTGATTGTTTCTTCTGACTTATCTAAATTGCAGGAAGAGAAGTTGTTGAGAGTGCTACGTGAGCACAAGCGAGAAATTGGGTGGACGATGTCTGACATAAAGGGCATTAGTCCAGCCTTTTGCATGCACAAAATCCTCATGGAGGATGGACATAAGCCCAGTGTAGAGCAACAACGCCGACTAAATCCAATTATGAAAGAGGTGGTAAGAAAAGAAGTGATTAAGTGGCTTGATGCAGGTATTGTATTTCCTATCTCAAACAGCAAATGGGTAAGTCTCGTTCAATGTGTACCCAAGAAAGGGGGGATGACTGTAGTAGTTAATGAAAATAATGATTTGATCCCTACAAGAACTGTCACTGGGTGGAGAATTTGCATTGATTATAGAAAATTGAACAATGTCACCCGGAAGTACCACTCCCCCTCCCCTTTATTGACCAAATGCTCGATAGATTAGCTAGCCAGGAGTACTAATGCTTCTTGGATGGTTACTTGGGGTATAATCAAATTTCTATAACCCCAGAGGACCAAGAGAATACCACATTTATGTGCCCCTATGGCACGTATGCGTTCAAGAGAATGCCCTTGGGTCTTTGTAATGCACCTGTGACTTTTCAAAGGTGTATGATGGCTATTTTTACGGACATGTTCGAGAGGTTTGTGGAAGTATTCATGGATGATTTTTCTGTGTTTGGATGTTCTTTTGATAACTGCTTGATGAATCTCGATAAAGTGCTTGCTAGGTGTTAAGAAACTAACTTAGTGCTAAACTGGGAGAAGTGCCATTTCATGGTACGTGAAGGTATAGTTTTGGGTCATAAAGTGTCTAAAAATGGTTTGCAGGTGGACAAGGCAAAGGTGGAAGCGATTGAAATATTGCCTCCACTAACATTTGTCAAAGGCATTCGCAGTTTCTTGGGCCATGCAGGTTTTTATCGTCGTTTTATTAAAAAAAATCGAAAATTTCCTCTCCCTTGTGCAGGTTGCTTGAGAAAGATGTCCCCTTCAAGTTCGATGATGCATGTCTGAAAGCATTTTAGGAGATGAAGGGAAAGCTATTGAGTGCACCAATTATCATTGCCCCGGATTGGGGGCAACCCTTTGAGTTGATGTGTGATGCGAGTGACATAGCTGTGGGAGCTGTGTTAGGGCAAAGGAGAAATAAAATCTTTCACTCCATCTACTATTCGAGCAAAACTCTGAATCCAGCCTAGATGAATTACACAGTTACTGAAAAAGAGTTGCTTGCAGTGGTGTGGACATTTGACAAGTTCAGGTCATATCTAGTGGGGACCAAAGTCATCGTCTACACAGATCATTCAGCTATCAGGTATCTGTTTGAGAAGAAAGATGCCAAGCCGAGACTGATTCGGTGGGTCCTCCTCTTGCAAGAGTTCGACTTAGAGATCCATGATTGCAAAGGAACAGAGAATCAAGTGGCTGATCATTTGTCCAGATTAGAAAATCGGAATCATGTAGCTGAAGGGGGTGTAATCAAAGAAACATTCCCTGATGAGCAGCTATTGGCGATTGCCTCAGGCACAGCCCTGTGGTATGCAGATTATGTGAATTTTATTGCAAGTGGGGTGACACCACCAGAGTTGACACCAAATAATAGAAGAAGGTTCCTGCAAGATGTGAGGCTTTACATGTGGGATGAGCCATTCTTATACAGGCTATGTGCAGATCAGTTGATGCGGATACGTGTTCCTGAGGATAAGATGAATGCCATACTTTATGACTGTCATGCCTCACCATACAGAGGTCATCATGGTGGTGATAGGAGCGCCTAGAAAGTTCTACAATCAGGTTTCTATTGGCCAAAATTGTTTAAGGATGCGCATGCCTTTGTTAAAATGTGTGACAGGTGCCAAAGAACCGGAACGATCACAAAGAAGCACGAGATGCCGCTGAAAAACATTCTAGTAATTGAGCTTTTTGATGTGTGGGGGATTGATTTCATGGGACCATTTCCGCACTCTAATGGTCATAGGTACATCTTGGTGGCGTTCGACTATGTTTCTAAGTGGGTGGAGGCTATTGCTCTTCCCACTAATGATGCAAAGGTTGTGGTAAGCTTTGTCAAGAAGCACATCTTCACATGCTTTGGAACTCCAAGAGTGTTGATCAGTAATGGAGGAACGCAGTTCTGCAACAAATTGCTGAATAATATTCTTGCGAAGTACGGAGTCAAGCACAAGGTTTCTACTGCTTATCACCCCCAGACGAGTGGTCAAGTGGAAGTGTCCAACAGAGAGGTAAAGCAGATCCTTGAGAAGACAGTGAGCGAAAATAGAAAAGACTGGGCCGGAAAGTTGGAGGACGCATTGTGGGCATATTGAACTGCATACAAAACTCCCATAGGTGATTCTCCGTATAAATTAGTTTATGGGAAGGTATGTCACTTACCAGTCGATCTTGAGCACAAGGACTATTGGGCAATTAAAAAGCTAAATATGGATGGGGACTTAGCTGGTGAGAAGAGGTTGTTGCAACTCAACGAGCTTGATGAGTTTCGATTGCACGCATATAAAAATGCCAAATTGTATAAAGAGAAGACTAAGAGGAGGCATGACAAGCACATCCAACATCGAGAGTTTGAGCCAGGGCAAGAAGTTCTTTTGTTCAATTCGAGGTTAAAGTTTTTTTCCCGGAAAGCTTAAATCTCGTTGGTCAGGCCCTTTTATTGTGGTAAGTGTGAAGCTTCATGGAGCTGTGGAATTGCGTGATATGAGCTCGAGTGGTACCTTCTTGGTAAATGGTCAGAGAATAAAACATTATTGGGGTGGTGACATTTCACGTCACAAAACCTCGGAGGACTTGGCCGATGCTTAAAAATGTGTTGAGTCGTGCCGCGACATTAAATCAGGCGCTCGTTGGGAGGCAAACCAATTTTTTCTATTTTCGTAGCGTAGTTTTTTGTTTTCTCTTAGTTAAAGTAGACTAACATGTTTGTTTTTTTGTAGTTGTATAAAATATTAGGTGGGTATGGTGGAGTTTGTGTAAATTATGTATTGAGGTCTCGGGTAGTTGATCAAAAAAAAATTGCGAAACCAGCGCCCCATGCTGGCTGGGACGCAATTTCCAGTAGATCTTCAATTCCAGCCCCAGCCCCAGCCCCAGCCCCAGCATGGGGCGCTGGGCTGGCCGGTCCAGGTAAGTTATTAAATTTTTTTTTCATTTTCTTTTAGTTAATTAAAACCCAACCCCAAATACCCCAACCCAATTACCCATATACACTCACTCTCTAACCCATACCTAACTACCCAAACCCATTCCCACCTCAATTAAAATAACTAAAATCCCAAAACAAAACCCCCATCCAAAATGTCGAGCTTCTGTCCCCATCCCCTTCGAATTTTTTTTTTGTTTTTTTTTCTCAAATTCTTCAACCTTTCTTGCTCAATATAATCTCAAGACTCAAAGGTATGTTCTTTTTATTCTCTTTTCTTGCATTTTAATTTTTAGTGTAAATTTAGTCTTCTTCCTCAAACAACCCCAAAAATCCCATGGTTTGCTTTGATATATCAAGTTGAATATGGTGGTCTTAAGATGCATGAAATTTTGGTGCAAGAATATGGTTTTGATTGTATTTGAAGTAGTAAACTATAATTCCCTCTACTTCATGTAAATTTGGGAGGCCCACCTTCTTCCACCATTGTTGAAATAAGAGAGCAAAATTAATGCCCAAAAGGTGTTTGCTAAAATGCCTCAGTGAGTAAATTTGCACACCGGTGAAGTCTAAGTAGCCGAGTGCAGTTGTATTTGAGTTTGGGCGAAGTGTGGGGTCTTTGGAGGTATTATATGTTGTTGTATATGTTTGTAAGTTCTAGTTAGTGAACTAACTTAGTGTAGCAATGGAGACCTTAGCCTTGTTATGCTTGCACCATAGTGGAGTTACGGGCATGTAGACTACTTGAATTAAATGGCATAGGGAATTCTTGAGTACCTATAGCCTTGTGATGACACATTGATGCATGTTGAGTCGATATGGTGTTTCGATTATGCATGGCCTTTGGTTTTAAGTGTGGGGTCCTATTTGCCCCTCACAATGACCTTAGGCGAAAATTTCTTGATTCACTCTCACCTTTGTGTTTGTCTTGTGTAGATTGATATGGCTCGTGACAGTGCCGCTAAAGGAAAAGGAGTGGGGAAGTCCTCCACTACCGCTCCACCGCCAAAGAAATGCAAGCAATGTGAGAGCTCTTCCCGACAAGCCAAGGGAAAGCAAGTGTCTAGCGGGTCTACTAAGCAATCACGGCCTCGGTTGGAATTTTTACATGATGACGCCAAGAAATGGCATGATATTTTTGTTCCATACGGGAGATATGTGTCTGAGATGGGGATAAATGTTAAGGCTTTAGAACGCAGCTTCCCCGATGTACTTGCTACATTGATCGACAAGAAGATGGCTAAGTTCCTTGACTGTCCGGGCCCGAAAAATCTCAGCATGGTCCGAGAACTATATGCAAACTGGAGCACGAGAGCTAATGAGTCGTGCGTAAGAGGAAAGACCATTCCAATGCATAGGGAGGCTTTGTGTCATTTTTTAGGAGTTGATAACCCGAACCCACGATGGCTTATAAAGTTTGTCAAAATCCCCCGATACTAAGCAATACGTCACACACTTTGTGGCGTTGATTCCAATGCCAAATGGACGCGGACTAAGGGGGATATTAACCTTGAAATGCTTAGGTTTGACTTCAACAAGACGGCTAAAGTTTGGAAAAACTTCGTGCAAGCTCGACTAATGCCTGTGGAGCATAATAGTGAGTGAACTCGAGTTCGAGTGTGCTTAATTTACTTCCTGATGACCCGGCGCCCCATAAATATAGGTGAGCTCATGCTTGGGGAGATGGCTCAAACCCGTTTTGGAGGGAGGATCAAGAGGTTCTTTTATGGCAACATCCTAACACAGTACATGCTATCCTTTGAAGTACCAGAATACCCAGGCTATGATGAGGTGGTGGAGGTCCCCAAAACATTATTAGACATCACATCCTTATTAGAGTCCACATCAAAGCTCACCCAAGCTGCTCGAAATGAGAGGGATGAAAATTTTAACAAGTATCTCTACAAAACCGTCAATGTCATTATGCACAGGCTAGGGGTGTCAGAGGAGGAGCGTACACAATTGCGTAATGAGCTCTCCAGTTCATCCAAGGAGATGTTGGGCATAACACCGGGTAGTCTTATTCATCCCTCTGAGGATGAAAACACTGACAAGGCGTCTGATAATGAGGATACAAATGAGGATGAAGAAAGGGGGCCCACGGCTTTGGTACCCTTAGGAGATGATGATGAGCCCATGGCTACAGCTGGTGGGCCTCCTGAGAGGGCAGTCTCCGACTAGCAGGGAGTTCTTTCTTTCCATCTTACTCTATTTTTGAATTTATTATGCATCGGGGACTATGCATTATTTAAGTGTGGGGTGGGAGAATACTCTTTGAGCTGTAGTTGTATAATTGTTTTTAGTTTAATTCAAGATTAACATAGTTTAATTTAGCTAGATTATAAAATAAAAAAAATCAGAAAAAGCTTGGACTTTTCCCGACGATTGATCTATTGGACAATGTTCTTGAGGGATTAAAGTCCGATTAAAAATTCCAAAAAGATTTTTTTAATTTCTATTTTTAGGTATCTAGGTAGTATCCCTTGGTTTTTCTTTCGGCATCTGTTCATTTCCAAGGGTGTTGCTCGAACCGAGTATTCTAGTTTAGTTTTTTTTAATTATTTTTTCTTTCTTTCTTAGTAGTAGGAAAAGGGGAATTAAGTGCTTTAAGATACCTATTGACATGGTTGATGTTAGAAATTTAAGTTATGGCATGCGCTCTGTCATTCTGCATATATTAATTAAATTGTAATGCCCAAGTAAAGTAAGTAGCCTACTCTTTGATGCCTTTTTCTCAGTTGATTGACTTGTATGCTACCGAGTGCATTGTTGCTTAAAAATTCTCAACTTGCTAGCTTGCTTGACTTGAGAATTGCACAGAACCATCTTGAGTGAGTCAAGTGCCATGTGTGTGTAAGGATTGTTGATATTCTGTGTTGTCCTGTGTAATCTAGAACTTGCCCTGTGTGTTAATCAACGCAAAATAATTAAGTTATGCTAGTCGAGGAGATGATGTAGGCGTTTCTTGCTTGACCATGAAGGTGCTTGTCACTTATAAATACAATTTTCCCATTGCTAGCCCTTTCAGCCTATAGACCGTTTCCTTGGCACCCACATTACAAGCCATACTCCTACTTTGTTTTTGATTTGAGAATGTTGAACCTTTACCTCCTAAGGCACTTAGTCGCTAAAAGAAGTAAGGGAAGAGATTTGGGAGTTACTTTCAGTGGAACCATGGAAGGGCCCTTAAGGTGCACTAAGATTGTGAATATAAGTTACTAGCTTAAGAACTTCAATGCATGGAGCATGTGTAGAAAAAAATGTGCAAGAAAAAGCAAATAAAACTTCAAATAATACGAAAAGATACACACATTTTAATATTTTTTTCATTCGTGCTAGTGAATCCATGGAGGTGCTTAATTGAAAAAAAGGGCTATGTTATATATGGTGTATGACAAGTGAATGGGTTGAGAAGAAACTGAGCTTGATTTTCGAGCGTAGTGTATTAAAGTGCTTAGGAGGGTTAGTAATTATTCCTAAATATATCCTACATGTCCATTAGCCTACATTACAACCTTAAATTCCTAATTGATCCTAGATTTGGCAAGCTTAGATTAGTAGAGATATACACTACGGGCAAGCTTATGGTACGACCACGGGATGCACATGAATTCTTTGTGAGAGTGAGTGAATGTTGTTCAATTGTGTGATGTACTTAATTTATGTTCAATGATATATTTGAATGTGTGGACTACTTTGATAATCACTCTTTAGTTTGTGGAAAGGGCACTTGATCTCATGATGGATTGGTGATGTTGTAAGCTTTCTTTTGTTGGGTGAGTGTGTAAGTTGAGGAAAATTAGTGTAACGAGTCATCTCTTGAGGTAAGGTGGTTGGGGAGAGGTTGCTTTAGTGGTTGAATAGTATTGTATATACTTGGGCTAATTTGAAAATGGGAAGAATGTGACATTTGCGTGTTCATACTTAATTGCCGATATCGATCATAGTCCAAAGGTAGAGTGTTTGATTGAATTAATTGTGAAATGCTATTTCATAGTGATAAGTATGTTTTGGGGGATTGATTTAGATCCATTGCTCGAGGACGAGCAAGAGTCTAAGTGTGGGGTGTTGATAATAGGCATAAAGTATGTATATTTTGATATGTATCGCCTCACACGTTGCTTGTGTTTCGATGATTTGAGATGTTTAATATCATGATTTGTGCTAAATTATGGTGTTTCTATGTGTATGAATCATTCGGATGCAATTTGGGACGAAAGGGCACGAATTAGAGCGAAATCGGAGCAAAAACGCAAAAAGCCAATTTTGAGGGCCACAACCAGCATGGGGGGCTCGCTGTGGCCCAGTTTCCAGAAGATGATTATTTTGAGCGCCAGGGCCAGTGCCCCTAGCTGACCTGGAGGCTCGGATTGCTAGAGTGTCCTATTCCAACTTGGACTCGGTTATTTTCACCCGCCTCCGATTGATATAAAAGTCATCCTAAAACCTATTTTGAGGGAGGAACGTAATTTTGGAGAGAAAAAAAAAGGCACAAAACACTTGGAAGCACGGATTTGAGCAATTCTTCCATCCCTTTTCTAGTACTCATTGATTTTATGCTTGAAATATTATTTTTGATGATTGTATGAACATGAGTGGCAAAGAACCCTATTGTTCTAGGGTCATGGGTGAAACATGAATGTTGTGGTTCGAAGTTTAATTTGACGAAGTTGGTTTTATCATATTGGGTTGTTTATTTAATTCTAATTTTAATTATTTTGCTGAGTAGCTAACCGTGAAATACTATCTACGAATCTTTAGTTGATCTCGAAAGTGGGAACTTTAGATTACATATAGAATTAAATAGAGCAAGTTCTTGAACCCGGGCATCGGGGAACGGATTCGCAATTAGGATAGACATATATCTAATTGCCTTACTTGGTTGGAATACAGGAAAAAATGCATTCTTGTTAATCTTAATTCCATAGACATATAAGCATTGATTTAGCTTGAATAGGTGAGTAAGAACTCGACAGATTCTTATGAGTAATATCAACCCTGTCAATCAACAATCCAGAAAGATCAATTAGTCGTTTTAAGCCAAGAACATAACACGATTGTTAGCTAGCCTGTGACCTTGTAATATCATCTCTTACTGCTTGTTACTCGAAATTTTGCTAGTTATTTGGTTAATTATTTTAGTTACATTATTGCTTGATAATTTAGGTAGTAAATTAGTGATATCTCTATTTTGTGGAAAACTTCTTGGATAGATAAGTTAATTGAGTTTAAATCAGTCAACAGTTAATCACAAGTCTTCGTGGGAACGATACTCTACTCACTACTCTATTACTTGACGTTCACGTGCACTTGCGTGAGTGTTTTTGGTCGCAACAAAAAACCCAACAGTTAATAATCAACAAAATTTTACAAGTGGAAGAACTTAATTCCAAGTTTACCGATACCGCTAATACCGTTCCATAACAAAACTACCCAAGATTTGGTGTCACCACTTCACAGACTGACTAGGAGTACTACAAATAAAGGTCTAAAAGAAATAAATACAACATTATCTGTGAAAATACATGAAAAAATAGGAATAGTAGATAGAAGGAGACGTCAAGGCCTGAGGACGCCTGTAGGACTACCTCGGGTCGCCTAATGAACAAGAAACATCAATCTCACTGCGGTCTGAAGTCTACAGCACTAGGATCTGCACAAAAGAGTGCAGATTTTAGTATCAGCACAATCGACCCCATGTGATGGTAAATGCCTAGCCTAACCTCGGCAAAGTAGTGACGAGACTAGGACCAGACTACCAAATAAATCGGTGCGAATAAATAATGTACAACGGGAAATAGAAGCAGAAATATACAGTCAAGGATGGGAAGGGGAAACATGCTGCGGGGAAATATCAATAGCAACAGGAGGACAACAAATAAATCTCCGGAACACCACAATTCAGTTATCAACAAGAATAAAAAATCAAACAAGTGCACGACATCACCCTTCGTGCTTTTACTCTCATCCTCACCATACAATTAATATAAACTGCACGGCATCACCCTTCGTGATTTTACTCTCATCCTCACCATAAAATCAATATAATCGGCAGGAATGGTACATCGTGCGGCGCAACATCACCCTTAGTGCTTTAAACTCTTCCTCATAAAATAATACACGGCATCATCTTTCGTGCTTTAACACCCTCTCACCAAAACAATGCACAGTATCACTCTTCGTGCTTTACACTCTTCCTCACCCAAACAACAAACACAAACAATAAGAGCAAGGAATAAATGAGTCACAATAAAAATCCCGGCAAGGGAACAATATCAAAACCACAACATCCTAACAAGGGAACAATATTAAAAACAACAATATCCCGGCAAGGGATCAATACCATAAACGTTTTCCTCATTTTTACATTTATCTCACAACTTGGTTCACAATTTGAGACAATGCTCTATAAAGTTCAATTGCCAATTATATTTTCACAAATCACTTTGAAACTTGAGCCAATTCTCTTCAATACACAAATACCAATATTCTTTCCACAAACCTTGCTCAACAATGGCAATTACCACATTAAACGTGAACAATACAAATGAGTCACATTAATCACAACATAAGACTCATGGGCATGCTTGACACTAACGTATAGATACTCGTCATCATGCCTATACGTCGTACTCAACAAATAATATATAGCAAATAAGACACAACTCATAATCCCTCAAGCTAAGGTTAGACCAAACACTTACCTCGATGCCACGAACACCGTTCAAGCCTCAACTATCGCTTTACCTCTTGATTCCACCACCAATTCACTCGTATCTAGTCACAAGTTATTTAATTACATCAATGAATGCTAAATGAATATGCATGAAAATAAGTTTTCTAGAGTTTTTCCTAAAAAGTCGAAAATCGACCCCGAGCCCACATAGTCAAAACCCGAGGTTCGAACCAAAACCCGGCTACCCATTCACTAACGAACTCAAATATATAATTTATTTTGAAATCAGACCTCAAATCGAGGTCCAAATTTCCAAAATTTGAAAAACCTAGGTTCTACCCAAAACACTTAATTTCCTCCATGAAAATCATTGATTTTGAGTTGAAATCATCTGAAAAGATGTTAAGGATTGAGGAAAAATAGTTAGAAACCACTTACAATTGATCTGGAGAAGAAGTTGCCTTCGAAAAATCGCCCTAAAGTGTTTATGTTTTGAGAATATGTGAAAAGTGGTCAAAAATGCGTCTAAGTGTGGATTTAACAGTCTCTGATGTCGCAATTGCGATCAGGGTTCGCAATTGCGAACCCCTCAGAAAATTGGGACTTTCGCATTTGCGAACAAAAATGTCGCATTTGTGACCAAGTCAGTTTTTCGATCTTCTTCGCATTTGCGATGGACCTCTCGCAAATGCGAAGTCGCATTTGCAATAAAACTGTCGCATTTGCGACGACTGGGCTACAACTGGAGGATCGCATTCGCGATATATTCCTCGCATTTGCAAGGTAGGCTGGCCTGGGTTATTTTCGCATTTGCGAACTCGCATTTGCGAGCCAGGCTTCGCAAATGCGAAGCCTGTAGGCCTCCAATAGAACAGCTGAAACCTGCAATTTTTCCAAGTCCGATTCTACTCTGTGTCCTATCCAAAACTCACCCGAACCCTCGGGGCTCCAAACCAAACAAGCACACCAACCTAAAAACATCATACGGACTCGCTCATGCATTTAAATCATTAAAATAACATCAACAACTATCAATTTAGCATCAAAATCATGAAACCACTCAAGAACATCAAATTTCCAAAAATTTTCTCCATTGACGTCTGATTCATGTCATTTCAAGTCCGTTTCTTACCAAATTTCACAGACTCAACTTGAATCACATATAAGACTTGTACTGGGCTCTGGAATCAAGATACATACCTGATACCAACAACTTTCAAACACATTTCATTTTCGAAAACTCATGTATTTTTCAAAAAATAATTTTCTTCAAAAATTTGTTTCTCGGGCTAGGGACCTCGGAATTCGATTCCGGGCATACGCCCAACTCCCATATTTTCTTACGGGCCTCTCGGGATTGTCAAAATACAGATTCGGGTCTGTTCACCCAAAATATTGACCGAAATTGACTTAAATTCATTTTAAAGGCAAAATTCATTATCTTTCATAGATATTTATATAATGTCTTTCGGCTACATACTTGGACATGCACGCATATTGAGGTAAGGTAAATAGAAGGTTTTTAGGCCTCGGAATACTGGATTTGTTTCTAAAACAAGTGATGACTTTTTGGGTCATCACATCCTCTACCTCTAAAATAATTGTTCGTCCTCGAACTGACATAAGAAGGAAGTACCTGAGTCGGGAAAAATATGGGGATAACGGCTCCGCATATCGGACTCAGACTCCTAGGTCGATGCCTCAGCAGGCTAACCTCTCCACTGAACATGAACAGAAGGAAAACTCTTTGATCTCAACTAATGAATCTACCGGCCTAGAATAGCTACCGGCTCGTCCTCACATGACAAGTCCTTGTCGAACTGGACAGTGCTGAAATCTAACATGTGGGATGGATCGCCATGATACTTCCGAAGTATGGACACATGAAACACTGATGCACGATTGATAAGCTCAGTGGCAATGCAAGTATGTAAGCCACCTCTCCCACTCGATCAAGAATCTCAAACGGGCCAATAAACCTAGGGCTAAGCTTGCCCTTCTTCCCAAATCTCATCAGGCCCTTCATCGGCGACACTCGAAGCAATACCCACACACCGACCATAAATGCCAAATCACGAACTTTACAGTCGGCATAACTCTTTTTCCTGGACTGAGTTGTACGAAGCCTATACTAAATGATCATGACATTGTCCAAGGCATCATGCACTAGATCCCTACCCAACAACCGAGCCTCTCCCGTCTCAAACCATCCAACTGGCGACTGACACCACCTACCAGATAAAGCCTTATAAGGAGCCATCTGGATACTCGACTGGTAGCTATTGTTATAGGCAAACTCCACTAAGGCAAGAACTGATCCCTTGAGCCTCCAAAATCAATGACACAAGCTTGGAGCATATCCTCCAAAATCTGAATAGTCCACTCGGACTGCCCGTTCTTCTCAGGATGAAATGTTGTGCTCAACTTAACCCATGTGCCCAACTCTCGCTAAACTGCTCTCCAGAAATATGAGGTAAATTGCGTACCTCGGTCCGAGATGATAGACATGAGGACACCGTGAAGACGAACAATCTCCCGGATATAGATCTCAGCTAACCTCTCAGAAGAATAGGAGACTGCCACTGGAATGAAATGTGCTGACTTGGTGAGCCTATCAACAATAACCCACACTGCATCGAACTTCCTCTAAGTCCGTGGAAGCCCAACAACGAAGTCCATAGTGATACGTTCCCACTTCCACTCAGGGATCTCAATCTTCTAGAACATACCACTAGACCGCCGATGCTCGTACTTAACCTGCTGACAATTCAAACACCGAGCCACATACGAAACAATTTCTTTATTCATTCTTCTCCACCAATAATGTTGCCGCAGATCCTGATACATCTTCGCAGTGCCCGGATGAATAGAGTCCTGGGAACTATGGGCCTCTTCTAAAATCAATTCTCGAAGTCCATGCACGTTTAGCACACAAACCCGACGTTGCATCCTCAAAACTCCATCATCTCCTAGTGTGACCTTATTGGCATCTCCGCGATGCACCGTGTCTCTGATGACACATAAATAAGGATCATCATACTGCCGATCTCGGATACACTCCAATAAAGAAGAGTGAGCAACTATGCAAGCTAATATACGGCTGGGCTCAGAAATATCCAACCTCATGAACTGATTAGCCAAAGCCTGAACATCCAAAGCAAGCAGTCTCTCACCGACCGCCCATACTGGCTGACTTCCTACTCAAAGCATCGACCACCACATTGGCCTTTCCCGGATGATATAAGATGGTGATATCATAGTATTTGAATAGCTCCAACCACCTTCTCTGCCTCAAGTTTAGCTCTTTTTGCTTGAACAAGTAATGCAGACTCTTGTGATCCGTGAACACCTCACATGCCATGCCATACAAATAATGCCTCCAAATCTTCAACGCGTAAACAATGGCTGCTAACTCCAAATCATGAGCTGTATAGTTCTTCTCATGAATCTTCAACTACCGCGAAGCATAGGCAATGACCTTGCCATCCTGCATCAACACCACACCAAGTCCAATACGAGATACATCACAATAAACTGTGTAAGGCCTTGAACCTATGGGCAAAACCAACATCGGTGTCGTAGTCAAAGTTGTCTTGAGCTTCTGAAAGCTAACCTTGCACTCATTTGACCATCTGAACTGGGCATCCTTCGGGGTCAACCTGGTCACCAGGGCTACAATAGATGAAAACCCCTCTACGAACCGACGATAATAGCCTGCCAAACCCAAGAAACTCCAAATCTCTATAGCCGATGTGGGTCGAGGCCAGTTCTTGACTGCCTCTATCTTCTTTGGATCTACCTGAATACCCTCTGCTGAAACCACATGACCCAAGAAAGAAACTGAACTCAACTAAAACTCGCACTTCGAGAACTTAGCATACAACTGACTATCTCTCAGAGTCGGAAGAACAACTCTAAGATACTGCTCATGCTCCTCCTAGCTGCGGGAATAGATCAAACTATCATCCATGAAGACTATCAAGAACGAATCCTAGTAAGGTCTGAACACTCGGTTCATCAACTCTATAAAGGTTGTTGGGGCATTTGTCAACCCGAATGACATCACCAAGAACTCATAATGCCCGTACCGAGTGCGAAAAGATGTCTTAGGGACATCGGATGCCCTTATCCTCAACTGATGGTATCCAGATCTCAAGTCGATCTTAGAAATCACTCAGGCACCCTTAAGCTGGTCGAACAAATCATCAATCCTCGACAATGGGTACTTATTCTTGATTGTGACCTTGTTCAATTGCCAGTAATCTATACACATTCTCATTGAGTCATTCTTCCTAACAAACAACACCGGCGCACCCCACGACAAGACACTGCCTAATGAAGCCCTTATCAAGAAAGTCTTACAACTACTCTTTCAACTCAAGCAGGGCCATACGATACGACAGAATAGAAATGGGCTGAGTGCCCCATGCCAAATCAATGCAGAAGTCAATATCCCTATCGGGTGGTATACCCAGCAGGTCTGAAGGAAATTCCTCAGGAAACTCACTAACAGCAACCACAGAATCAATAGAAGGAACATCAACACTAGAATCACGAACATAGGCCAAATAGGTAAAACACCCCTTCTTAACCATACGTCGAGCCTTCATATACGAGATAACGCTACGGGTAGAATGACCAAGAGTCCCTTTCCACTCTAAATGAGGTAGACCCGGTAAGGCTAAGGTCACCGTCTTGGCATGACAATCCAAGATAACATGGTAAGGTGATAACCAGTCCATCTATAATATGACATTGAAATCAACCATGTCCAGAAGAAGCAAATCCACATGAGTCTAAAGACCCCCAATCATAACTATACATGAACGATGGACTCGATCTACCATAATAGAATCACTTACTAGTGTAGACACATAAGCAGGAGCACTCAAGGAATTACTAGGCATGACCAGATACGGTGCAAAATAAGATGACACATAGGAGTATGTAGATCCTGGATCAAATAGCACTGAATCATCCTTACTACAAACCAGAACCGTACCTGTGACAACTGCATTGGAAGCCTCAGCCTCCGCCCTAGCTGGAAGAGCATAAAATCGGGGCTGGGCCCCACCACCCTCGACTACATCTCTGGGATGGCCTGCTGTTGGCTGGCCTCCACCTCTAGTGGCTTAAGACCCACCTCTAGCACATCTACCTCCACCTCTAGCACCTCTACCTCCACCTATGGCTAGCTGGGCGGGACTCGGTGATGGAACCATGGCACGGGAACCCGGATGTCGTGACCTGCCCAATGCTCGAGGACAAAATCTACCAATGTGACCCATATCACCACAATTATAACAAGTCCTCGGCTGCTGAGACTAATGACCCTGACGACCTGAATGGCCACCCCAAAAACTCTGGAGCGACGGTGTACTGGTAGGAGCTGGTGGTGCACTGTAGGACTGCTGATCTGAATACTGCATATGAGAACCACAACCACCTGAAGAACCGTAAGAAACCTAAAGTTCTAACTGAAAAGGCCTAGGAGGATGTCCTCTACCATACGAATCCCTGCCTCCAGACGAGGCGCCACTGAATCTGCCTGAATGACGAGGCCACTTGTCAGACCCCTGAACACCTCTCTGTGATAAAACCATCTCAACCCTCCTGGCCACATTGGCCACCTCCTGGAAATAAATCTCACTCCCTGTCTCCTTAGCCATTTGAAGTCAAATAGGCTAGATAAGTCCCTCAATAAACCTCCTCGCTCTCTCTCTCTCTCGGTGGGAAGTATAATTAGAGCATGACGGGCCAACTTGATAAACCTGGTCTCGTACTGAGTGACAGTCATGGAACCCTGTTGGAGACGCTCAAACTATCTCCGATAGATCTCCCTCTAAGTAATAGGAAGAAACTTTTCCAAGAATAGCTGAGTAAACTGCTCCCAAGTCAAAGCTGGTGATCCGGCTGGTCTATCCAAATAGTAATCTCTCCACCTAGTCTTGGCGGATCCAGATAAGCAAAAAGTGGCATAATCGACCCCATTGGTCTCCACTATCTCCATGTTCCTGATAACCTCATGACAGCTATCTAGATAATTCTAGGGATCCTCGGAAGATGCACCGATAAAAGTGGCAGTGAAGAGCTTGGTAAACCTATCCAATCTCCACAAGGCATCAGCAGTCATAGCTGCTCCATCACCGGTCTGAGCTACCACACCCGGCTAAACTGCTCCAACTGGCTGAGCAGTCGGGGTCTGAAACTGGGGAGCCACCTTCTCCGGAGTGCGAGTAGTAGGAGTCTACGCCCCTCCTCCAGCCTGAGACACGGCTGGTGCTACAGGAAGCAAGTATGCCTGGGTGACACTCACCATGAGGCCCACTAGATGAACTAGAGCATCCTGAAGTACTAGGGTAGAAATGAACCCCTCTGGGATCTGAGCTGGGCCCACCAGAGCAGTCTGGGTCGGAACCTCCTCGTCAAACTCAACCTGAGGCTCCGCCACTGGTGTTGTTGCTCCGGGCTGAGCTCTGCGCCTACCTCGGCCTCTAGCACGGCCTTAGCCTCTGCCCCTCATGGTAGCTGCTGCCGGGGGCTCGGGCTGCTGACCAGCAGATGAGGAAGCGCGTGTTCTCGGCATCTGCAAAAGAACAGAGTACAAATTCGATTAGCATTGAGAAACCAAACCGCACAACATGAAAGAATAGATGTGAAGTTTTCCTAACTTTGTAGACTCTGGGGGATAAATATAGGCATCTCCGTACCGATCCCTCAGACTCTACTAAGCTTGTCTGTGAATTGTGAAACCTATGAAACCTACAGCTCTGATACCAACTTATCAGGACCCAAATATTCCACCCTCGGGAGTCGTGATGACGCTTACTAATGAAAGTTAGGCAAGCCAATCAACTGAGTTATTTGCCTTATTTCCATTTTTAAATTTGCTAGCAAGTAAAAAACCAACAGTTATTAATCAAAAAAATTTAACAAGCGGAAGAATTTAATTCCAAGTTTACCGATACTGCTAATACCGTTCCATAACAAAACTACCCAAGATTTGGTGTCACCACTTCACAGACTGACTAGGAGTACTACAAATAAAGGTCTGAAAGAAATAAATACAACACTGTCTCTAGAAATACATGAAAGAAACAGGAATAGTAGATAGAAGGAGACGCCAAGGCCTGCGGACGCTTGCAGGACTACCTCGGGTCGCCTGATGAACAAGAAACAGCAAACTCACTGCGGTACAAAGTCTATAGCACTGGGATCTTCACAAAAAAGTGTAGATTGTAGTATCAGCACAACTGACCCCATTTGCTGATAAGTGCCTAGTCTAACCTCGGCGAAGTAGTAATGAGGCTACGACTAGACTATCTAATAAATCAGTGGGAATAAATAATGTACAACGGAAAAAAGAAGCAGAAATATACAGTCAAGGATGGGAGGGGAAAACATCCTACGGGGAAATATAAGATAGCAACAGAAGGACAACAGATAAATATCCAGAACACCACAATTCAGTTATCAATAAGAATCGAAAACCAAACAAGTGCACAACATCACCCTTCGTGCTTTTACTCTCATCCTTACCATAAAATCAATATAAACTGCACGGCATCACCCTTCGTGCTTTTACTCTCATCCTCGCTATAAAATCAATATAATCGGCACAGAATGGTACATCGTACATCACGGCATCACCCTTCGTGCTTTACACTCTTACTCACAAAATAATACACGATATCACCCTTCGTGCTTTAACATTCTCTCACCAAAACAATGTACGACATCACCCTTCGTGCTTTACACTCTTCATCACACAAACAATAAGGGCAAGGAATAAATGAGTCACAATAAAAATTTCGGCAAGGGAACAATATCAAAATCACAATATCTCGGCAAGTGAACAATATTAAAAACAACAACGTCCCGGCAAGGGATCAATACCATAAACTTTTTCCTCATTTTCATATTTATCTCAAAACTTAGTTCACAATTTGAGCCATTGCTCTATAAAGTTTAATTGTCAATTATACTTTCACAAATAACTTTGCAACTTGAGCCAATGCTCTTCAATACACAAATACCAATATTCTTTCCACAAACCTTGCTCAACAATGACAATCACCATATTAAACATGAACAATACAACTGAGTCACAGTAATCACAACATAAGACTCACGGGCATGCTTGACACCAACGTATAGATACTCGTCACCATGACTATACGTCGTACTCAACAAATAACACATAGCAAATAAGACACAACTCTTAATCCATCAAGCTAAGGTTAGACGAAATACTAACCTCGATGTGACGAACACCGTTCAAGCCTCAACTATCGCTTTACCTCTTAATTCCACCACCAATTCGCTTGTATCTAGTCACAAGTTACTTAATTACATCAATGAATGCTAAATGAATAAATTCTAATACATGAAAATAAATTTTCTAGAGTTTTTTTCAAAAAGTAAAAAATTGACCCCGGGCCCACATGGTGAAAACCCGAGGTTCGAACCAAAACCCGACTATCCATTTACTCACAAACTTAAATATATAATTTATTTTGAAATCAGACCTCAAATCGAGGTCCAAATCTTCAAAATTTAAAAAACTTAGGTTTTACCCGAAACACCCAATTTTCCCCATGAAATCCATTAATTTTGAGTTGAAATCATGTGAAAAGATGTTAAGGATTGCGGAAAACTAGTTAGAAACGACTTATAATTAATTTGGAGAAGAAGCTGCTTTTGAAAAATCGCCCTAGAGTGTTTATGTTTTGAGAAGATATGAAAAATGGTCAAAATGCGTCTAAGTGTAGATTTACCGGTCTCTGATGTCGCAATTGCGAACCCCTCGGAAATCGGGACTTTCGCATTTGTGAACAAAAATATAGCATTTGCGACCAAGTCAGCTTTTCGTTCTTCTTTGCATTTGCGATAGACCTACTCGCAAATGCGAAGTCGCATTTGCGATAAAACTGTCGCATTTGCGACGACTGGGCTACAACTGGAGGATCGCATTTGCGATATATTCCTCTCATTTTCGAGGTAGGCTGGCCTGGGATATTTTTGCATTTGCGGCATAGCCTTCGCATTTGCGAACTCGTATTTGCGAGCCAGTCTTCGCAAATGCATAGCCTACAGGCCTACAATAGACACTGCTGAAACCTGCAATTTTTCCAAGTCCGATTCTACTCCGCGATCTATCCAAAACTCACCTGAGCCCTCGGGGCTCCAAACCAAACATGCACACTAACCTAAAAACATCATACGGACTCTCTCGTGCATTCAAATCACTAAAATACATCAACAACTATGAATTTAGCATCAAAATCATGAAATCACTCAAGAATATCAAATTTCCAAATTTTTCTCAAATGAGGTCCGATTCATGTCATTTCAAGTCCGTTTCATACGAAATTTCACAGACTCAACTTAAATCACATATAAGACCTGTACCGGGCTCCAGAACCAAGATACGGGCCCGATACTATCAACTTTCAAACACATTTCGTTTTCAAAAACTTATGCATTTTTGAGAAAATAATTTTCTTCAAATATTTATTTCTCGGGCTAGGCACCTCGGAATTCGATTCTGGGCATATGCCCAAGTCCCATATTTTCTTACGTACCTCCCGGGATCGTCAGAACATGGATCCGGATCCGTTCACTCAAAATATTGACCGAAGCCGACTTAAATTCATTTTAAAGGTAAAATTCATTATCTTTCATAGATTTTCATATAATGGCTTTCTGGCTACGCGTCCGTACTGCGCACGTAAATCGAGGTGAGATAAATAGGAGGTTTTTAGGTCCCAAAATACTGAATTTATTTCTAAAACAAGTAGTGACTTTTTGAGTTATTACAATGAGGGAGATATTAACAACCAAAAGGGGGAGGAGAGAAAGAAGAAGCTGGGTTGGGAGGTTTCATGACTAGAAAAGGTCAAAATTAAATGAAAATGAAAGAAAATAAGTCTATGATAACATTAACCACTTTTAGTAAGGGATTTTCAGAAATTGACTTTTTTTTTAGGGGGGCGGGGGAGCAGGGTAGTGGTGAAAGAAGAAGAAGAAGCAGCAACGAACTGGGAAAAAGGAAAAGGAATGAGGGGTGGGAAGGCGGCAGGGCGGAGAAAAAGCCAACAGAAAAATAAATGAAATGGGGAGGGGTGAGGAACACTTTTGCCCTTTTTTTATATTTATTTTATTTTTATCTTTTTATTATATTTTTCATTCTTATATTAATTATTTCATGTTCAAAAGTTCATATTCACGTTCGTTGTCCGCGTGAGTTACACACATTTTGTCCAGCCCATTTTGTTGACACATGTACTTGGTCAACGATCAAAGGTGTTTAAAATATAGGCCTCATCAAGTTAAAGTGTTTGGATGAAAACAAGTGAAATAGGAAGATCTAAATGTCAAAGCGGTACAAATACAAGGGTCTACGAGGCTATTCTGCCAATTAATAAGAGAAACTAAAATCAAGAAAATAAAATGATTTGGATATTTAGGTAACTAAGATAGTTTCAAGATATAATGACGCAACTAAAAAATTTATGTGTTCCATGTACTCAATTGCTTTGGATCAATTTCTCCAAGTTTCAGATAGATTGCCTAGTAACGTCAAATATCAAAGAAGTTGATTTATTTATTTTTTTGAAAAAATTAAACTAACAAACAAGATGAAAAAGGTTATTATTGAAAAACTTACATTTTGATTCTTATTAATCATGTCGGCCAAACAAATTTTCAAATTTAAAAAGCATTTCACAATGTTTGTACTCCTCAGTAGTTCTCATTCACAAGAATTTGTACCTCGTCCTGCTCCACTTCCAAAAAGAATCGAAATGTTCTTTCTTCGTCACTTCTTTTTAATGCTGTGATGACTTCGCTTTGTTAGTGTTCTTGGAAACCTTTCTTTTATAACTAAGGTGAATTTTTTTTAACAAAAAATGCTCCGAACATATTAAGACATGGCGTTAAAGTGAAACAGAGAAGAATATGGTAACATTCTATTGTTGGGTAAACCAATTATGTTGGCATTATTGTTGAATAAACCAATTAATAGAGGTTGAACCAATATGATAAATTTGTGATGAATCTACGTGCCAACAAAGAGATTGAACTCAGAAAAAGTTTAAAAATATTATGTGATTTCATTTAAAATATGCAATATTTCTCGCACCTTCTTCAAATTCCTTTGAATCATTAAATTTACTTAACGCTATCGAACATTCGTACTCGCACCTTCTTTTCTCGCAGTTCTTTCCACATCTAAATTGCATTAAGCCGAAAAATAACGAACCCTCTATCGGAGTATTGCGTGAAATAATTGGAACTCTATTTTTTGTTACCCTTCTTGCCGAGTAAAGGGTTTGGTTGCCCATTCATCGGATTTGGAAGCGCGTCCGGACATCTTCGACTCCATCTTTTTTGTGTTGTATTTGCGCACATCTATTTGTTGTTGCCTTGCCGAAAACTTTAATTGGATGGATTGCTTTTTCTATCTATTCTACTAGTGTTTTAAGCTTAAGATTTCATCTATCCATTTTAATTCTATATTTGCATAGGGGTCGTTTCTTAGACGTGGTAGATTCATTATTCTAGTGCATGGCCGTGTTGTTGTTCTCGTAGTAGCTCCTTTGAGTTGTTTTTAACTCTCGGGTTCGTATCTTGTAGTCCTTCATTCCTATTACTTGCTCTTGGTTGTAGTGTTTGCCTGATAACTTTTGCTTATAGTGGTGATAGTAAACGATGTGAGAGTAAGGTCATGTCCTCGGGTGGGGTTGGGGGTGGGGTCCCTGGGTGGGAAGGGGGTAAGAAAGCCTCTAGACTGAGAATTAAGTCTTGAAACATTAGGATGTTGACGGGGGAGTCTATAGAGTTTGGTAAGATTCTTCAAAAGAGGAAGATCAACATAGCGTATGTTCAAGAGACTGGATGGAAGGGTACTAGGGCGTGAGATATAAACGAGTTTAAACTATGGTACTCATGAAGCGATGGGCATAAGAATGGGGTAGGTATTTTAGTTGACATGGACCTTAGGGAGCTCGTGGTCGAGGTTAGGAAGGTAAATGATAGATTCATGATTATTAAGCTGGTAGTTGATGGGTTTACTATAAACATGATTAGTGCATACGCTCCTCAGGTAGGTTTGGACAGGAGGTCAAGAAGGAATTCTGGGAGGATTTGGACGAGATGGTGCGTAGTATCCCGCACATAGAGAAGTTATATATTGGCAAAGATTTCAATGGTCATATTGGGGCTAGTGCTAGGGGTTATGATGATGTGCATGGCGGGTTCAGTTTTGGGGATAGGAATGTGGGAGGTAATTCACTGTTGGAGTTTGCTAGAGCTTTTGATTTAGTTATACATAACTCGAGTTTTCCAAAGAGGGAAGAGTACCTGGTCACTTTTCGGAATTCAATGGGCAAGACTCAGATTGATTATCTTCTCTGCAGGAAATGCGATAAAAGTCTGTGCACTAACTGCAAGGTCATCTTAAATGAGCACCTCACGACCCTACATAGGCTCCTAGTCATAGACCTGGAGATCAAGAGGAGTAGGAGGAAGAGGGCGGGGTGCAGCCGAACTAAGATCAAGTGAGGTAAATTGACCGAGGACAAAGCTTAGGAGTTAGAGGAAAAGTTGTTGGCTATAAGGGCCTGGACGAGTAAGGGGGACGCGTCTAGTGTGGTTCACGACTGCGAATTACGTTAGGGTAGCTGCTAGAGAAGTCTTAGGGGTCACGAAGGGGTTTCCTGGGGGTCATAAAGGGGACTGGTGGTGGAATGGAGAGGTTCAAGGTAAAGTAGAAGCTAAGAAAACTGCTTATATTAAGCTAGTAAAGAGTACAAACGAGTGGGCAAAAGGACTTATCGCGAGTGTTACAGAAAGGCAAAGAAAGAGGCAAAGTTAGAAGTTACAACGGCTAAGAATGTGGCGTTTGCTCATCTGTACGAGGAGCTAGGGGGCAAAGGGGAAGATAAGAAGTTGTACCGGTTGGCCAAGGTGAAGGAGAGGAAAGCCCGCGATTTAGACCATGTCAAGTGCATCAAGGATGAGGATGGCAAAGTGTTGATGGACGAGACACTTATTAGGAGAAGATGGCAGATATACTTCCATAAACTATTGAACGAGGACGGGGATAGACGCATTATGATGGGTGAGTTGGAGTACTCTGAAAGTCGGCGGGATTTTAGGTACTGTAGGCGGATTACAGTAGAGGAGGTGCAGGGGGCGATGCGTAAGATGTGCAGGGACAAAGCGACAAGGCCAAACAAAATCCCGATGGAATTCTGGAAGAGCTTGGGGCGGGCAGGTTTGGAGTGGCTCACTGGGCTATTTAATGTTATTTTTAAGACGAAGAAAATGCCCGAAGAATGGAGGTAGAGTATGATGATTTTGCTTTACAAGAACAAGGGTGATATCCAAAATCACAATAATTATAGGAGTATCAAGTTATTGAGTCACACTATGAAAGTTTGTGAGAGGGTGGTGGAGGACAGGGTGAGGAGGTGCGTGTATATTTTCGAGAATCCGTTTGGATTCATACTGGGATGTTCGACTAAAGAAGCGATTCATCTGGTAAGGAGATTAATGGAGCAGTACAAGGAAAGGAAGAACGATTTGCATATGGTGTTTATTAACCTTGAGAAAACGTACGATAAAGTCCCAAGGGAGGTCCAGTGGAGGTGTTTAGAGGTTAGCAACATTCCGATAGCGTACATTAGGGTGATTAAGGATATGTATGATGATGCTATGACTCGGGTGAGGATTGTGGGTGGTGACTCCGAGCATTTTCCTATGGAGGTGGGGTTGCACTAGGGATCGGCTTTTAGCCCATTTTTATTTTCCTTGGCAACGGATGTACTATCGCGACATATCCAAGGGGAGGTGCCTTGGTGCATGCTATTTGCCGATGATATAGTGTTGATTGACGAGACGCGAAGCGGAGTTAACACGCGATTAGAGGTTTGGAGACAGACCTTGGCAGCTAAAGGTTTCAAACTGAGTAGAACCAAGACAGAATACTTGGAGTGCAAATCAGTAATGAAACGCATGATGCAGACGTAGAGGTTAAGCTTGATGCTCAAGTTATCCCCAAGAGAGTGAGTTTTAAGTATATCGGATCTATTATTCAGGGTGACAGGGAGATTGACGAAGATGTTGCACATCGCATTAGAGCGGTATTGTCACGACCCAAAATCTACTAAGGGTCATGGTGGAGCCGGACACCGCTGTCAGGCCAGCCAATTAGATTTCCGATTTAAAAAAAATCCCTTTAAAATACATCAAATTCTAAAATTTTCTTTCCATTTTCACAAATAAAAGGGTTTTTCTTCAATTCAAATTAACAATAACAATTAAATCAAACTTTTCAAAAACCATCCTAGAACCCGGTGTCACAAGTGCATGAGCGACTTCTGATGATGAAATAAAATACAATCTCTGTCCGGAATACAATGGACAGGAAACAAATAAATCAAGTACAGAAAGGAACTACACTAGCTGCAGGTCGCCTCGCAACTTGCAGCTCACCTAGTCCCTGAATCGTCCGTGCTGCTGCGCCCAGTAGGCCGCTAAAATGAAGTATACCTGTGCTACAAAAATGTACAGAAGTGTAGTATGAGTACGTAATCAACGTGTACTCAGTGAGTGTCCCGCCTAATTCCGAAAGGGTAGAGGCGAGATGGTCAAATTTGACACACTATAATGGTCCAATGATCATTTATTCTCATTTCACATATTAATCCGTGGATTTATTCTTTACGGACATGGTCCTAATCAAATAGAGGAAACAAATTTCCCAAATTTCTCTTTAAAACTTAATCCAAATATGTTTAAGCCACAAAAGGGCAACAATAACTTAATCAAGTTTAGGAAGTAACACAGGCATGCACAAATCATACCGAGACGATGGCCCGATCCAACAGAAATAAATATACACTTGCCGAGGGTCGACGACGCGCCTATAGATGAATCTATTAATCTGCCGAGATGTTCGGCCCGTTCCAAAATAAACACACCAGACAGATAAGCAGTCAGGAAGTCAACGTGGAGAAAATATCCAGGAAGACGTCAATTCTCTATTATTAATTTGAGAAAACGAAGCTTAAGTCTTAGAAAATCCAAATTATTAATTTGA